>PVLD010006096.1:0-104451 GCA_004027595.1 Dinomys branickii | reverse complement strand
TTTTTTTTTTTTTTTTTTTTTTTTTGCGGTACTGGGGATCGAACTCAGGACCCTGCGCTTGCTAGGCAAGTGCTTATTCCACTGAGCTATATCCCCAGCCCTACCTTTGACTTCTGCGTACTGTATCTCAGCAGTAAGAAAGTAACTAAACCTCCCTCCCTATTCCTGCCTTGGCCTGACGTCTGGAGAACACTAGGAGGTTACCTGAGCGACAGGAACCTTTCCCAGATAGGTTCCCAGGTGTTGGTTCGTCCTTGGTCTCCCCTACCAGCCCCCATGAATCCACTGGACACTTCGGCGTGAGCTGGAAATGGACCTGAGGGTGCAGTCCTCCGGAGCACACATCATGACGGGTGCCTAGGAAAGCTCCAGCTCACTCGCCCCCTGCTTGGGGATCCCTCCATGGACAGTGTGAGCAACCACAGTGGTGGCCCTGCTCCCGGAAGCCCTCCCAGCCCCATGGAACAGGGTAATAACCTCACATGCTCCAGGCAGCTGGGTTGTACCACCTCCAAAGTGCAGCAGACAACCCAAATGCCTATTGGCAGACAGATGGATAAACACAATGTGGTATTTTTATACAGCAACATTCTACTTAGCAACAGAAAGGAATGAACTACTCGCGGATACAACAGCGTGGGTGCATTCCACACAGTTATGCTGGGCACGGGCAGCCAGGCTCATAGTGGATGATTCTGCCTATACCCATCCCCACCCCATCCCAGGGAATGAGGGGACTGGTGGGAAGGGGCACAGGAGGATTTTCTGCTTAGAGGGTGTTAGGTAAGTAGGTCATGTTCTCTATCTTGGTTGGGTGATGGTTACATGGGTAACTTCACTTGTCAAAACTCACTGTATGCTTATACAGTTCCGTACTGCATATTTTATGGCAAGTAAATAATTTCTTACTGGAAAATTTTCTTCTAGGAAAGAAAGATGGAAGATGGGCACTGTAGTCTTCTCCAGGTGTAGTTCCCCAAGTCTTTCCAGCTTTCCCAACCATGTGTCCCTAGGCAGGCCTCTCCCTCCTGCTCCCACCTGCCTTTCCACAGCTGGGAGGCCCACAGCTGGGCACATCTGCACAGGATCTGGCCACACAGGAGGTCATGGCTAGGGACCCTAAATGTAAGGCACTATGGAGGATTCAGGCCATGATGACTGAACCAGGGTCCTTATCCCCCATCTTTGGGGTTTCTGTGTCTGGACCTCCGTGCATGCATGCATGCTCTGGGCAGTTCCACTGTGCTGCGACAGGGCCGGCTCTTGGGAAACTACAGCTGAAGGAACAGCAGTACTGTCCTTAAGAATTCCATTGGAATGCCCAAGCACCCAGTGGGAGAGGCAGAGGTGCCACTACCCATAACCGTGTCAACAGCAGTCGCAGTGAGGATTTGAGTGTTACCATGTGCTGGCTCCATCCGTCAGATGCTTCTAAGGGTCATGCAAGTGGGGATCCTCTGACTTTTTTGCAAACAAAGAAACCGGGATACAGACAGGTTAAATCACTTGCCCAGAGGGGTCACTCAGAATAAGTGGCTGTGAGAAAAATCTCTGAAAGGAGGGATGTGTGTATGTGCGTGTGCGCGCGTGTGTGTATGTAATCTATCATCTCAAGGTGACCTAGAAGCCACCTCTGGGAAGATGAGGAGCGGCCAGCCAGTCTCCTCTGCCTTGAACTCCCTGTATCTTCCCTTTTAGCCTGCTTTTCATTGTAATACAGGGACAGGGGAGGGAGGTTTAGAGCAGGGCCCCTCCTCTCTGCCAGAACTGGCAATTCATAGATAGATAATGGATACTGACAAACTGCCAGGGCAGGGTGCTTTAGTCTTTGGGACAGACTTGACTCCCAGAGGGTAACTAGGACAGGGGTTACTTCTCCCTTATACAGATGAGAAGACTGAGCCCTTGCCCAGTTTAAGCGATCTGCCCAGGGTTGTGTGGTGAGAAGTATTTCACACTAGACTCTGTGACCCCAAATTCCGTGCTGTTTCCCTAAGCCAAGCTCTGTCTCCACCACAAAGAACACTGCAGTCGCTGCTGCTGGACACAAGATGGCCGTTTTCCTGTGTGGAGCCCAATCCCAGGGGTCCTGTGAGATGAGGTCAGGAACTCTCCCAAGTTGCAGAGGAGAGAACTAAGGCTCAGAGAGGTATGAAGAGCCCCCAAGGTTACGTGCAGACCAGAGCTGACGGAGGTGGGCGAAGAGTCTTGGACTGAGAAGCCAACAAACGGCACCCTCCACACCTCAGCCCTGGGGTCACAATCCTGCCCCCCTGCTGCCCTTGCCACTGCCCTGTGCCCCCCCCCCACTCTGCAAGTCAAGCTACAGTGGTATCCTGCACTCTGAACCAGGCCCTAGGAAGCTCATTCTACTAGGAAGTTTGCTTTTTAAAATTGTGTTAAAATCCACATAAATAAAAGTTCTCATTTAAACCACTTTTTTCCCTCTCTTTTGTGATGCTGGGGATTAAACCCAGGGCCTCATATGGTAGACAAGTGCTCTACCACTGAATGGCAGTCCCAGGCCCCATCTTAACCATTTTGAAGAGCACAATTCAGCAGTGTTAAGAATGTTCACATGGGTGGGCATGGTGGTGCCCGCCTGTAATCCCAGTACTCAAGAGGCTGAACCAGGAGATTGCCACAGATTCAAGGCCAGCCTGGGCTACATAGAAAGACCCTGTCTCAGAAACAAAAAAAAGGATGTTCACATCGTTGTGCAACTAATTCCTGGACTTCTTCATTTTGCAAATCTGAAGCTGTCCTCATCGAACAATAATTCCTTTCCCCCTCTTGCCTTGGTCTCCAACAGTCACAGGAAATTCAGCTTTTGCATTCCTTCCTGTGCAGCTGAGGCTGAGGTACAGAAAGCTCGCAAGGCAGGGGCCACAGAATCAGAGGTGCCAGGCAGGACAGCCCGCTCTCCACTTGTAAGTAACTTTGAACCAGTCCCTTTCCCTCCCTAAGCCTGTTTCTTCATCTGTAAGCCAGGAGGGTAGGAGACAGGAAGGTGGGTTCTCTGCACACAGAACAGCTGTGATCCTGTCATCCTCTGCGACTGTCATCCTGAACTTGGTCAGACTCTGCCTATACAAAGTCCCCTTGAACAACAATGTTAAGTGAACTAAGTCTGTGGGGAATGGCAGAGCTGCGCCTGAGCCAGAGGTGAGCCAGTGTGAACAAGCTGTGGGTACTAGAGCAAGGCCAGTCTGGCAGGTGTCTGGCCTTGGCGTTCTTCCTTGTTAACTACAGCACAGACAGCTCTGAGAATGCTTTGCTTTCAGGGTTCTCAGTAAAACACTGAGACCTTGCACTTTTGGCCACATGCCCACCCCACTCCCCTTATGCAGTGTATAAATAAAGAGGTGGACCATGCTGGGTTGTCATGGCTTCTCCATCGGAGAAGTCAGGTCCTGCCCAGTCCCAGCTTTCCTCATGTGTCTTGCTTCTTTTTAATCTCCCATCACTCCCTCTCGGGACCCCACTGGCTATGCAGGTTGAGACATAATTCAGACACACAGGCTTCAATGTTGCATGGTTACTCTTATATGAGAAGCCCAAAGTATAGTAATTACAAGAGCAAAATACAAGATCATAGGAAACAGGGAGATAGATCTTTTGCAGCTAGGAGACCAAGAGATGGAGGGGGCAGAGAGGAAAGAAGGGAGAAATAAAAGGAATTAAAGTATGTTATATACATGTACAAAGTCCTTGGCCCAGGGTCTGGCACATGGTAGGTGCTTAGCACATGCATGGGGGTACCAGGCTCACCTTCTTGGTGCCATACATGACTTCCATGAACTTCTCGTCGGCATCCTGAAAGCGCTGGTCAAGGAAGGAGCTTGTTTTCCGCACCAGGTTCCAGATCATGTAGTTGTTCAGCAGACTGGGGAGAGGGGACGAGGGATGCACTGGCTGAGGCGCCCTGCAGAGCCTTTCCCCTGCCAGTCCCTAGCAATCTTCCAGCCTCTGTTCCAGCCTGCCTGGGCACGGCAGGTTGCTGCTCTCTCAGCAAGCTTGCTGATGTGAGCCCCTCAAGGGCGAGGACCAGGTCTTCTGCCATAGAAAGCCCTGCGTTGCGCATACCCTCAGTGGTAGGCAGAGCACTTGCTTAGCAGGCTCCAGGCCCTGGGTTCTGTCCCCAGTGCTGCATACAACACACCACAACACAACAACCCTTGATGTCTAGTGCAGTCACTTGGTTACCACTGGTGCTCAGCAAATGCTATCACAAGCTGCTTTATGTCTGAGCACCATGAAGCTGCTGGTCGGGGACTTGAGGGCTCATTCAGATGACGTGTGCTACAGGGCAGGCGGGGAGGAGGCTTCATGCCACAGCTAAGAGATGGCCAGTCCAGCAGGCCAGGGAGGGGTAGGAAAGGAAGTTCCACCCAGCTGGGCTACAGTTTCCATGAATGGTAGCTCCCACTGCCCCAGCCCAGGGCACAGGGAACCTGGCTATGGCTGCTGCCAAGTTTACAAATAAGTCACCTCAGCATCATGATGGTCACTACAGTGACGCCCAACCTCAGCTGGAACTAACCTTAACATTTGACAACATGGCACGGGGGAAGGAAATGATTGCATTTATACTCTCTGGAATACCATGCAACCACGAAAAAGATTGAGGGTTTGGGGTGACACAGGGAACACGCCTGTGGTAAAATCCAGGGCAAAGCGAACCATGTCTAGATTGTGACCACATCTAGTCACAATGGTAGGAGAAAAAAACCACATATTAGAAACTACCCCACCTTCTTTCTCTATAGCTGCACACACAAAAATATACATATCCCATAAGACCCAAAGCAGTGTGGAGTAATTTAAAAATTTTTCCTACTTTCTGTGATTTTTAGCATTTATGTAAGTTCTTTAAAGTTAAAAACAATATATATCATGCTGAGTATGGTGGCACATGCTTGTAATCCCAGCACTCTGGAGGCTGAGGCAGGAGTATCACCACAAGTTCAAGGCCAGCCTGGGCTTCATGGCAAGCTCAAGACCAACCTGACCTACATAGTGAGACTGTGTCTCAAAAATTTTTTAAAAAACATCACAAATTACTAACTAAAAATAATAGCTAATATGTATGGCTCCTATTCTGAGTCAGGCATTGTGATAAAACCCTTTCCATGAGGTGTTTCACTTAATGCCCCCAGCTGCCCTAATGGTAGGTACTATCTGCATCCCAGTTTTATGGATGAGGAAATGACCCTGAGAAAGGATAAGGAACTTGCCTAAGGCTAGAGCACTGCTGGGAGGGTGGCCTGGATTCAAACTTACGCTTGTAACCAGGATGTCCTTCCGCCCCTCATAAAAGCCCATCCAGAGCCCATTTTCCAGATTCAGCTTGTCACCCACTGCCCCTGGCCATCCTGCCTGAGCAGAGGGCCACCTGCTCGGGTCGTCCCAGGCCCCCGTGGCCCCTTACCATCTGTCGGTGTTGTTGATGAGGGTGGAGACCTGCTCAAGGTACTCTTTGTCGTAGACCACAATAGGCTCGGTCTCATTGATCTCCACGGGGTAGAAGATGGTGTTAAGAAAGGGCAGCCAGTTGATGGCAGGTGCCAAGGTCTGCAAGGGAAGGGGACAAGGGGATGCTGGCATGGTGGTACCTCCCGCACTTGGACAACGACAGAGGGCAGGGCAGAGGCAGGCACAGGCTGCCCGAGTGCCAGGGATGCTGTGGGCAGCGGCCTAAGGAGCCAGACGTCTGTGTTTCTAACTTGATGTGGAACTAGGATAGCGCAAGGGAAGAGACAGAACCTACAGCTCACGGTGGCCTGCCTGTGTGACACGCCCTTTCTGTGTGAGTCACATGTTACAAAGAGGATGAGGCTCCAGCAAGCTGCTCAGAGTGAGGGATCCGGAGCCAGACTGCCTGATCCCAGCTTCCTTCCATTCTGCTGTGCAACCCTGAATAAGTTTAACAAACCTCTCTGTGCCTCAGCACCTCATCTAGAAATGGGGAGCCTCACAGGAACAGAACCCATGCATGGGTTACTGGGATGGTCATAGCAGCCAGCGCTGCCTGTTCTACTTAACATGGGGCTCTATAGCATCAGGTGCATTCAGGGAGGACAGCAGCACAAAGTATAAACTGCGTGGTCTGTAGGTGATGCTTCCCAGGCCTCGGAGGTAGAAAAGCCAAGTCAAAGACAAACTGCAGCAAGAGAGAGAAGCCTACAGCTCAGCCCATGCACACACAGCAGGCCTGGCGGCTGTCGTAAGATAACTAACACTGTGCTGTTTGGGAGGCTGAGGAAGGAGGATCACAAGGTCCAGCCTTGCACTATGTAGCCTTGGGGCTTCCTGAGGATTGGAAGAGAAACAAATCTCCAGCTACCAGAGAGTAAGACATTCTCCAGCCCAGGGTGCAAGGATCAAACTAATTTTTTTTTGTCTTTTTGAGACAGGGTCTTGCTATGCAGTTCAGGCTGGCCTTGAGCTCACTTTGTAGCCCAGGCTGGCCTCAAACTTGCAATGATCCTCCTCCTTCAGCCTCCCGGGTGCTGGGATCACAGGCGTGCGCCACCACGCCCAGCTGCCAAATTAATTTTGAACCTGGCCCACATCATGGGTCGTGAAGGAATAGTAATTATGATAATGTTATGCTTCTATCATCCATGTCAGTTACAAAGTGACACCCTATTCTTTGCCTCTTCTTCACCTTTTGCTACCCCGTGAGCAGATCAGGCAAGGCAGAGATTGGTTTTTGTTTTGTTTTGTTTTGTTTTGTTTTTCAGTAATGAAGATGGAGGGACTTGGCCCTGAACTATATCTTCAACTTTTTTTAAAAAGGTTTTTTTAAAGTTTGAGACAGAGTCTTGCTAAGTCACTAGTTGCCCAGGCTGGGCTTGACCTTGCTATCCTCCTATCTTAGCCTTTCAGAGTACTGAGGTCACAGGCACAGGCCACTGTTCCTGGGCAGAGTTGTGTTTTGTTTTGTTTGTTTTGATGGTACTGGGAATTGATCCCGAGGCCTATGTACTGAGGCCTAAAAATATTTTTTCTTTTTTAAAGTTTGAAACAAGGTCTCACAAGGTCACTATGTTTCCCAGACTGGGCTCAAACTTGAGATCCTTCGGTCTCAGCCTCCCAGAGTGGTGGAATTACAAGTGTGCACCACCAGGCTTAGAAGGCAGAGACTCTTACACCAGGTTTCAGGAAGCCAAGACTTCTTTATGTATTGGATGTATTTTTTTAAATGCACACAAGCCTATTTTCCTTGGGTGATACTCCAGGGTTTTCTAGTTGTTCCCAAAAAACCCTGTGACTTACAGTGAAGAACCAGTATCCCTTGTGAGGGCAGCTATGTCTCACTGTCTCTGTGTTCACAAAGCAGGGGTGTTTTAATGAGCAAAGCCTGATTTTACTAGGAAGGAGGCCAAGGCTCAAAGGGGTGAAGTATATGACTTGCCCGAGGTCACACAGGTAACCACGATGGGCTCCTTCTCTGTGCTACTGTGCCACCTCCACCCCACTGGGTATGAATGTCGGCATGGTGGCCATTGTGAGGCCACAGTGAGATCTCTGAAGCTGAGATTCGAGCAGCTGCAGCAAACGAAATTATGCTGCACAAATATAGCATCTCTCTCTGGACCTCCTGGCCTCAGGGTGGAAAAACAGTGCCAGATGGTACCCGATAGTGGCTACAGATCTCCATAACAACCCGCTTGGCACCACTTGCTCCCCAGCGGCACCCCAGCTCTCTGGGGACCTGAGGGCAGCTGCCACCAGCAGGAAGCCAGGCTCTCTTGCCTCATTCTAGGCCTCCGGGCACTGCATCTCCTGGGACACCATCAGCCTGGCTAATGAGCACCTGGTGTTATCTTTCCTTGATTTCACCCCTTCTGGCCCCAGGGCTTACTGCTGTTGCCCAAAGCACTTGCAGGAAGACTGTGATTGTTTCCTATTGTCCCCTACTAGCCTGGAAGCCCAGGAGCACAAGGCCCAGGGTAGCCTCTGGCTCTAACCTTTGTCAAATGGAGGTGGAAAAAAGGGTAGGACCTACCTGGTGCTCTTCCTGGGTGGGGCAGGGGGGAGAGGGGCAAGAAGACAGGTCAGCAGAGCCTCAGCCCAGGAGGGGCTTCCCTCCTGCCCTAGCCAAGCTGCCTCCCTGATGACAAAAACACGGGTGCCAGCAGAGGCCACCCTGCTGGTGGCCCCCAAGGCTGGACAGTGGGGAAGAATGAACCACAGAGAAGTAGGGACTCTATCACACTGCTGGTGGGAATGCAGACTGGTGCAACCACTGCGGAGAGCCGTTTGGAGATTTCTCAGCAAACTAGGTCTAGAGGTTCCATTCAAACCAGCTATTCCTCTTCTAGGTACTTTCCCAGAAGATCTGAAAACATCATATCACTCTGATATATGTGCACCCATGTTTATAGCAGCACAATTTGTAACAGCTAAAATGTGGAAGCAACCCAAGTATCCATCCACAGAAGACTGGATTAAAAAATTGTGGCATTTTTATATAATGGAATATTATTCAGCTATAAAGAAAGACAGTTTTGGGAACTTTGTAGGCAAGTGGTCAAAACTGGAGTCCATATTCATAAGTGAAATAAATCAGCGATACATGTGCAGGCAACGTATTGTATCACTGGTGTAAGAACCCGAGGGTGGGAATATAAACTAAGAGACATGAAGGAATCTGTTCAAAAACAAAGAACAGATGGGACGAGGGAAAGGAGAAAAGAAAGAGACAGAAATATATGTATGTACATATGAATATACATATATGCAGGAGGGCTAACATGGTTCTACTATTGTATTATATCACTTAATGCTAAGGAATAATTGATGACGGGTTATTTGATCAATATTGTATGTTTGTATGTATTATCCTGAACACACACTTCGAAGATATCAATATGCAAAGCAGCAACTATTGGTGGTTTTGTTGTTGTTGTTGTTGTTTGCCTGTTTTGTTTTCTGTCTTTGGATGTTTGGTTTTTGTGTTTTTATGTTGTTGAGAGGATTAATGGCCTGACTAATTTTGCATGTCTGTATATGGGTTCATATATTTACACTTCGAAGATATCAATAGATAAAGCAATAACCACTGTTGAGACCATGTCACCTTGTCTATAGATCAGTTGTGATTGTACTATTTTTTATGCTAATTGGTGTCTGTTTGTTAATATGTTTTTGTACTTTTATTAAAAAAAAAAAAATGAATGAACCACAGGCTGTCACCTCCAGACCCTCAAGGCCTAAGCAGCCACCAGGGGGCAGCCTTGCTTGTTCACCGTTACAGAAAGAGCCGGTCCTCTCAGGCACAGCTCCAGGAAGGCTCAAAGGACAGGTTAAGCAAGAAATAAGCTTCAAAAAGCCAAGCTTGCGTTCTAAAGCAGCTCTTCTGCCCTTTGGTGGTGCCTGGACCCTGCCCATGTCACTTAGGTCGGCCCACAGCTCGTGTTTATGTAGTTCTTATTGTGACTAGGCACTCCCCATGTGGGTGATTACTGTCATGACTATGGAGTCTCCAGGCAAATGCTGTCACAGACAGCAGCCCAGTGTAGGGCAAGAGCCCAGCTTTGGAGCCAAACTATGTGGCATTCAGCAGGTAACCCAGCCTGAGACCCAGTTGTGGCATCTGTAACGTGGGCATAACAACCTTTCTTCCTTTACAGGGTGTTTCACAGATCTGATGAGCAGGTACAAACCCCCAGTTCGGGGTCCCATCTGAAGCCCGGCAGCTGGCCTGGCCCCTGCGGCAGCAGGGCACAAGGTACCTGCAGCTCAGCAGCCGTCACTTTGTGGTAGATGAGCTCCTCGTCCCGGCGCTTCTCCTGGGGGATGGTGATGTTGGCCAGCGCCGTCTCAAAGTCCAGGATCTGCTGCATTTGGGGCCGGATGGCGTCCTCATCCCCCCCGCCCAGTAGCTTCCCCAGCTGGACCATGTAGTTCAGGTATCCGGTTAGCACCTGTGGGACCCAGCAACCCAAGATGGTCCGTGGTTGCCACTTGCTACCCACTGGCCAGGGGAGGTATGGTGAGACAGGCCTGACTGCAGCCCAGGGCTCAGGGCCAGGGGCTGCACTTCACCCAGGAGACCTGCTGGAAACACGGCTTCGGGACTTTTTAGGGAAGATGCCGGGGATGGGATGCAGGGCCTTGTGCAGTTCAGGCAAGTGCTCTACCACTGAGCCACATCCCCAGCCCTGACCATGGTTTGGGGCTCTGTCTGCTTGCTGGTTGCCCATCGCCTTAAGGATAAAGCTGAAACACCTCTGCATTTCCGCAGGTCCACAGGTCAGGTGGGCACTGCCATGTGGGTCCTATCTTTCAGTGCTTGTCCTGGGCCCTTTCTGTTCTTGGGGTGCACCTTCTCTAAAATGCTCTCAGCTCACATCCTCAGACCTGAATCAGGGCCTACGTTACACTTTTTCGGCTGCCCCTTCCCTGGTCACAGTCGTGGTTTGCACATACAGGGGTGGCCAGCTAAGCAATCTCCATCTTCCCTACTGGACCTCAAGAGACCAGGCTGATCTGTTTGCCATCACCTGGTCAGCACCAGGCACTTGGTAGCAAATTGCTCAAGACAGGAGGCTGGAGTAAAGAGTGACCGGGTGAGTGAGCCTTTGGCCAGGGCTCCCTGGGGTGTCACAAGGGCAGGCCAGGTGGAAGGAAGGGTGTGAATCTGGATGTGGATCCCAGTCCTACCACTTAATGGCTGTGGGACCTTGATCAGGGCACTCAGCATCTCTGAGCCTTACTTCCTCCTCCGTAAAAGGCCAGGTAAAAGTAATACCCCAGGACAGAGAGGCAAATGAAATTCAGAGAAATGACAGCTATAGCATTATTGGGAGGATCAGAGGTCTTGTAAAAAAGGTCTAGCATCCCCCTGGTGGTGGCTGTCACTGTGGCCTCTCTCTAGAATGGAGACAAAGGACACCTGTCCCTTCCCCTTGGGCCCATGGTGCCTGAACGTGACCCAGCCGGCTTGGGGCCTCCCTCCCCTGCCCAGGACTGCCTGTCACTCATCAGGAAAGAGATACTTCTGTGTTCCCTGAGGTGTGCTGGGGGTGGACACCAGGGGAGACTCACCGCAGGGCAGGTGGGGTCCAAGCCAATACTCTGAAGAGCACACTCACCTTTTCATTTTCGGTTTTGTTCAGGTAATAGTCTCTGGAGGGCAGGCCCAGGCCAGATTGGTCCACCTGGTGAGGACAGGGACAGTGAGGGGGGTTCCCTTGATGTCCCCGAGCACATGCTCACCACAAGCCCTCTGCCTGCCCACTGCCCAGGAGCCACTGGCACATGGCACCAGAAGGCCAGCTTGGATCCCAGCAGGAGCTGGAAGCTAAAGTCACGATGGTCCCACTCAGGGAAGGGTCAGGTGTACTCCTGCTTGTACACAGGGTCAGCGACAGGGGTGCTGGGCCCTCCTAAAGGGCTGGACAGAGCCTCCCTCCTCAAGCATCTCCTGGCTCTGGCAGAGCACACCTATTTTGCCAAACACCATCCAAGTGATTAGGAGCCACCACTAGCTGCCTGACTGGGATCAAGTTACTTAACCTTTCCGATCTATAGATTCCTCATCTCAAAAGTGAAATCATACCTAACCTTCAGAGTTGAACTGAGGTTTCAAAGAGACAGAAGATAGTGCTGGTAAAGGGCCACCCAAATGCTGGGTAGACAAGAAAGGGTCAATTCTGATAGTTAATGCTAGAGCCTTTTGGCCTCATCTTGACATACCTCAGTGCTACTACAGTTCATCCGGTTGATGAGGAAATTGTAGCTCAGAAAGGTTGAGCTACATGTCTAAGGTTACGCAGCAGGTGGCTGACAAAGATGAGCTAGGAACTTAGCCTTTATAACTCCTAGTTTAGGAGCTCGGTAGGCTCTGCCAGGGAGATATGGATGGATGGGTGTGGGGGGGTGTTACTGTGGCCTTTGCACTGAGCTACATTCCTTGCCCTTTTTTACTTTTTATTTTCAGACAGGGTCTCATAAAAGTTGCTAAATTGCCCAGGTTGGGGTTGAATTTGAGATTCTCCTGCCTCAGCTTCTTAGACTGCTGGGATGACAGGTATGTATCACCTCTCCCAGCTTCATTACTGTTATAAACAGCCACAAAGGCCAGAGACTAAAGTGGGGAGCCGAGGTGGCTTCCGCTGTGGCTGGGAACTGATACTTTGCATCACTTCTGGGGCCTACAGCAGGCCCCGGACAGCATGGGAGCCTGCGCCCTCAGAGTCTCTTGCCTGCAAAAACCTCACCAACAGAGGCTACCAGAAAGATCAGAGCCTGTGCTGAGCCCAGCACTGCCACCACCCCAGCAGGCACTGGAACTTGCAAAGAAAGAGGTCGTGCCCTGTTGTCCGGGCTCCAGGCCACTCACCTGAATCACGTTGCTGTTGGAGTTCTTGGAGTCAGCACTGACATAGACGGAGAAGAAGGGGGAGGTGCGGTAGTGGGCAGTGACCACCTGCAGGGTGTCCTGGAAGTTGTCCTTGGCCCAGGGACCTGTGATGTTCCAGCCTCCGAGCTGCGGGGAGGGACAGCAAGCAGGGAGGGGATGAGGTGGTGTCTTTGAGGTCTGTATGCAAATTCTGTCTCTGCAGCCACCCTGCTCTGTGAGCCTGGAGCAGCCACCTGGCCTTGTGCAGTGTCCAGGGCAAATGACAGAGACAGTCTTCACTGGGGGATTCTTTTTTTTTCTTTTTTTTTGTCTTTTTGAGACAGGGTCTTGTTAGGCAGCTCAGGCTGGCCTTGAGCTCACTTTGTAGCCCAAGATGGTCTCAAACTCACAATGATCCTCCTGTCTCAGCCTCCCAAGTTCTGGGATTACAGGCATACGCCACTGCACTTGGCTTCACTGGGCATTTCTGACCTGAGCCAGACCCTCATGGGTGGAGGCCACAAATCTATGGCACTGCTCTCTGGATGGCTGGGATGGGGATGAAAGTGACTTTGCCCCTTATACCATTTACTTTTTAAAAATGGAATCATGTGTCTGTAATTACTATTAAGACACAAATCCAATTGTGCTTATGGGGTTAGCAGGGAAGGCTCCATATTTTGAAAAAGGTGTAGCTATGGACTATTTCAGTCCTTCTCCAAGTTGGGACTTTTTTTGTAACCTCCTTAATCCTCCCTGGCTCAGCACACACTGGCACAAGCAGCCTGTACCAGACAGGAGGGACTGGGACAGACCCCGTGCCTGTGGCCACCAATTCTGCTGCAAGAGGTTCCTGCGGACAAGCTAGGAGGCAGGGCCCTCGAGGGAGCACCGGGTGGCCAGAAAACATGCTCCACCACCACTGTTGTGTCAGGCAGCCTGGCCAGGCCTGACGGAAATGTGCCCAGGAGATGGAGTCTTCTGCTGCCCCGGTGCAAGGAGAGGCCTAGAGTGACGAGGCCTCCTCCCTGTGACTCAGAGCACCATCTGGTCCAAGACTCTGTTGAGCTTTTGGGAGCAACACACACCTCTCCACACATGCAAACACCCTTCGGTGTGCAAAAAAGAAAGAAGCATCAGAGAGGAAGTATTCCCATGACCATGGTCCCTGGGCCTGACATGGCTGCACAGAGACACACACAGACAAACATCCCAACAGATGCCGCCACACGACACGCACACACACAGCCCCACCTACACAGACGCACTCACGCCAGGGCAGCCCTACACACATGGCAGACAGACGGGCTTCTCACTCTGGCGGGGCAGGGTGGCTGGAGCCATGGGGTGGCTGAGCCGCAGTGGTGCCCGAGAGCTGGGGCAGAGCCAGAGGGGGTGGGCAGGAGGAGCTGCCAAGCCTGCCCCAGGGACCTACCTTCTCAATCAGCTCCATCAGGGGCTTGGCCCTGAGCTCCTCGATCCTGGTTTCATTCATACACGCTCGGTAGTATACTTGGGCCTTCCTCTCTGCCTCACTCACGCTGGCTGTGGAATTTTCTAGAATGATAAGTGATAGCAAGATATAGCTCAGTGGTACAGCATTTGCCAAGCATGCCCAAGGCCCTGGGTTTAACCCTTAGCATTGCAAAAGAGAAAACAATTGAAAAAGCCACATGCATATAGAACTATTTCTGAAAACTTTGCTGGACAATGATGGTGCACAGCTGTAATCCCAGTGACTCCAAAGGCTTAGGAAGAAAGATCATAAGTTTGAGGCCAGCCTGGGAAACTTAGTGACACCTGATTTCAAAACCAAAAGGGCTGGGGGGTAGTTGAATCGTAGCATGCTAGCTTAGCATGCATAAAGCCCTGGGTTCAATTCCTAGCAATGCACACACACAAATCAGAGTTTGTAACTCTGGAGGCCCCTGGGCTATTCTCTAGAGCCTTGGTGTCACCAGCTATAGAACAGGAGCCATGGCAGCTGCTGTGGTAGAGGGAAAAGCTCAGGGCCAGGGAATACGAGTGACCCTGGGCAGGGCTGGGACCTGGAGGTCTCCCAAACCCTAGCTGACTGCCCATCCAAAGGGGGGCCCCGGACTTCTCTCTTCCTACCATTCGGGCTTGTCGACAGCAGCCCGTGCCCACCCAGCAGGACCGTCAGCTCCTTGCCAGCCAACACGTGGCACCAAGTGCCCTGCCTAGTGCGTGGGATGGAGGCCTGCCTTGGTTTTCAGAGCCCAGCTGACTTTCTTGTGAGAAAGACTGGAGTTGGTTGAAGCTTAAAAGGCTTCTTTATGAATGGACTTTCCATTTCCTCCTTGCAGGGGCCAGGAACGGTTGCCAGACTTACAGATGACTCAAAGGGCAGTTTTCTACTCCCTGCTCCTCCCAACCCCAGCCGAGCTAGCGGCCACTCATCCTGACATCGTGCACAGATCTTCCACTGGAAGTCCTCATCTACACTGGGTGAAGGGAACTATTTCCTGGTGCTGTGGTTCTGAAAGCACCTACTATGTGCTGGGGCTCCTGTGCCTGCCTCACACCACACCAGATTCCCTGGGCCCTTCCTGGGGAACATCCCACTGCTCCTGCCACTTTTCTTCAGTTCAGATTCCCTTCTTATCCATACATCCACTGAACAGATCCCAGACACTTACTCCATGCTAGGCAGGGTGCAAGCTCTGGAGACATAAAGGACAACTTCTATGTCCCCAGAAGGCTCCTACATCCAACCTTGTTAAAACCTGTCTTTTCAGTGACTTAAAGCCTCTCCTAAGATGTTTGTTCCAGAAGGTGCTCAGCACTCTGGACTCCCGCTGGGTGCCTGGCACCAAGCTGGGCACTGAGTTTTACAGACAAAATGTAAAACTTGCTCCTTGCCCCCAAGAGCTCAGAATCCAACAGTGAACACCAATGTGCAAAGGAAAGCTCACAAGACACAAAAGTGCTTTGAACAATGAAAAAGTTTCCAACATAGGGGCTGGAAATCTAGCTCAGTAGCACAAGCACCTGCCTGGCAAGCACAAGGTCATGAGTTCAATTCCCGGTACCAAAAACAAAACAAAACAAAAGTTTCCAACATAGAGAAGAGCCACTGCTTGCTTGTAGGGGTGGGAAGAGGTTGGGGCCCCCAGAGGACATTCTCTTTGAGTTGTGCCTCAAATATGGAAAGGTGTTTACTAGGTAGGAATGAGGTCACTGCTTGGGGGAGCAGGACAGAATGGGGCCAAGGAAGGGGACATAAAAGGGCATGGTGTTTGAAGAAAAGAACCTTGTTGATGCCACTTGGTGCCAACAACAAGAGTCACTTTCTATCCAGTCTTTACTCAGATTTCCCAGCCCTCACCCGAGAGCTCCCTGTCCTCTGGTTCTTACGCATAAACAGCATCATGGCTGTACTGGTCAGAGTTCATCAAGACCCAGTGTCTCTGAAGTCCAAGAGACAGCCCAGGACAGGGGCCAGTGTAAAGGGAGATCCAGAGGCAGGAGACCTGAGGCTGGGGTCCTGAATGACTACAGGCTGTCACGCTGCAGAGTCCTGGAAACACCCATGTGTTCTCCAGGTCCTCCGCAGCGGGAGAGCGGAAATGGGGAAAGCTGGCCCCTCAGACTCAGGAAACAGATCTTGGGGGTCTAAGGGAGAGCTCCCACTCTAGGGGCCTCCTTTCTATGGCAACACAGCAGCTGAGCTCCTGGAAAGGAGAGAAAAACCATCACTGCTTGCCACACCCTGGCAGCTGCATCCTGCTATCCACATCTGGCTCTGGCCATGACCCTGAAATGCCAGGGCCAGTGTCTGGGAAGCTGCTCTGTGCATGGGTTCAGGGGCAGGGCCTGGCATCTCCCTCTCTCAGTGCCCCAAGGCCACCCAGATAAGAAGCACAGGGAAAGGCCTCTGAGGCACAGCCTGGCTTGGTGACCACAGCAAGTTCTGAGTTGCGTCTCAAGGGCTCCCAGCCCCTTCTCCTGGCACCTGGAGGGAGAGACCCTCCTTCCAGCGCAGCGCCCCCATGCACTGCAAGGCTCCCCCCACCAAGTCCAAAGCGCCCCCCACAGCCTCGTGTCATAGTGGCATATTTGCTGGCTTTCGCAGAGCTATTAAGTTTGTGTTTGGCAGCGGCCAGGCTGGGCGTGGGGGCAACAGGCCTGTCTGCATGAGGCTTGCAGCCTGGTGGCAAGAGACAGAGAGACAGAGAGACAGAGAAGGACAGAGAGAGAGAGAGAGAGAGAGAGAGAGAAGAGAGACAGCTGATCACCTACGTAGCACAAGGCTGGCTACAGAGAAAGTGACGAAGCCAGGAGAGAGGATGGTGGGGAGGCCTGGGAACCTGGCCTGGGGAGCCCCACTTGGGGGATGAGGTCAGTGTGGAGACGGGGTTAGGGCTGGACCTGGCCTGCCTCCCCCCACAGTCCATGTTTTAGTCCCTTCTGTGTCCCCTGAACCGGTCCTGGATGGCACATAGTAGGCCCGTAGCCATACAGGCTGAGAGAGCACAGAGCAGTGTCCAGGTTTAATGGGGCAGGACAGCGTATCGGAGGGCGACGAGGCTGGTGTCCTCTGAAACTTGCATGGAGAGGAAATGACAGAGGGACAGGCAGGACAGGGGTGTGGCTGTGGGGTGGCATTCGTGGCCCCCCAGGAGCACCCTGCCTGCACCCCACTGCTACGGTTCGAGAGGCTGATCCCAGACCTTTGTCTCTCTTATTTTTCTTTACAGCCACAGGCATCTCGTTCTTGGGACCTGTCACACTGAACAGAATGACAAATTGGCCTGACACTGGCCAGGGCAGGAGCCCTGGCAGCAGGTAGGACTCCTGCTCCTCCCTCTGGTTCCTGGAGGCCATGGGGACAACCCACAGCACACTCTCCTTCCTCACTTAGGGACATCTATGACCTTGGGGCGGGTGGGGCGGGGAGCCAAAGCAACATGCCAGGTCGCAGGGAAGGAGGTACTGCCACAGACTGGGTGGGTGAAGGCCTGGGGGGCAGGCAGTGGTGACTGGGAAGGGGCAGGAAGCATTTGGGGAGGGGGAAAGCTGGGTAGAGAGCGATATCCCCTTTCCTGCTTCTGCAGTACAAGGAGCTGTGGAGGCCCAGGGCAGGCAGGACGAGTCTAGGAAATAAAACGAGCGAGGACAGTTCCAGCCTGAAGTTCAGTTTCTGACACCGGGAGATCTCTATTCGGAACCCAGGAGAATCCCGGCCTGGCGGGGGTGGGGCACACTTTGGAGGGTGCTATGGAAATGATCCTGCAGCTGGGGAAGCAGATAACAGTGCTCCTAACTGCCTGTGTACTTCCTTCAGGGACCCCTGAGTTCCAGAAACTTCCTCAGTCACTTCCCAAAGCCTCAGAGAGGGAAGACAGCACATCATTTAATCGGCCTGCTCCTTCCTCTGGGAGTTGTTGCTGGAACACCTTCCCCACATTCCTCCCCAGGGAGGAAACACACCCATCAGCTGAGGTGGGCTGCAGGGACAGCACAACCAGGAATTCTGTGGCCTCCCTTTGCTGCGGCAGGACTGTCTGGCCCCACTTCCACAGTACTGCAGGACCTGTGTTTGTTTTAGATAAAACCACAGACTCGTTCAGACAGCCACAGGCCTTAAGGACCCCATCCTCTGAAGGGAAAAAGGGGAGCCGATAACGGAGGCGCCTTGTTTTTGGGGAGAAGGAAAAATAAAGACGCCACCATCCCCACTTCCTAGTGCATCCTGCAGGCCAAGACCTATGCCCCGATTGTGTCTCATGCAGAGACCCTGAGGCAAAGATGCCATTTGTCAGCCCATTTCAGAAAGGAGAAAAATGAGGCCAGGGAGGTGAAGGAGCCTGTCTTGGAGGCAGAGCTAATAGGTGCATGCTGGGATTTAAGTCCAGGAGTTCTTAAGCCTCTCTGAGACAGTGGTGGCCGCCTCTGGCTGTGGCTGTCTGTGTGTGCCAGCATCTTGCCACAGCGATTCCCACAGTGGCTCTCGTTAGGGCCTGCCCAATTTGTAGGCAAGAGGGTGGGTAATTTGTCCAAGGTCACATGAGTAAGTGGCTGAGGCCAGGACTGGAGGCCAAGTCTTTCTGCTTTTCTGGTCCTCCTCGCAGATTTGCTTGGAAACCAGAGACATGTCTGGAACGGTTCAGGTACCCTGAGAAGCCTTGGACATCCCTTCCCCACCTAGAATCAATGGATCCATCTAGCCATTCCCAACATGACAGGCATGGCCGCTGCTGCAGACATGATACCAGACAGAAGCATTTAAAGGGCAGAGCGTGTCCCTAGAGGGCAGGAAGAGAAAACTCAACCAGATGGTACATATTGGGAAAACATATCAAAATAAAACTTCAAGAGATGACACATGGTGTCCTAACTCATTGCCAAATCACTGACGGGGACACATTTCATGCTATTGCAGTAGCGTGTGTGTGTGTGTGTGTGTGTGTGTGTATTTCTTAGGGAGACTGGTGTCTGGGATGGAGAGAAGGAAGACAGCTACGTTTTCCTTATGGAATCTCTGTTGCTTCAACTATTACGACAAGCATGCATTCCACGTTTTGGTATGCATTCACCTTACAGCATAAGACACCGGAAAGTAACACTGAGGGAGCACAGATGTGGTACAGCTTGAGCCCAGGAGACCCTTTGGAGACAGAACAGAGAAAGTAGGTTCAAGAAAGGTCTTGCATGGCTGTGATGGAGGCTGGGCAGGTACTCTAGATGTGGGATAATCTGGGCTAAGTGCAACTGGAAAGCCAAGCCTAAGGGGTAATTCACCTGGCTGTCTGCTCCCCCAGGGATGTGAGGTCACACTCTTGTCTCCCCAAAGCTTATAAGGACAGCCTACGCAGGCTGCTGGGGTGGGGGTTAGCATCTGTATTCCACACAGCTGAGGTCACCCTGCCTCCAGTCAGCAGGCTGCAAGGACATGCCACCATGGCACCTGCCCTATTTCAGCCTGCCTGCTCCAGATCTGTCTGGATTTCCTCCGAGGGAGCCTGGGCGAATTCCCTCATCAATGAAATGTGTGGCTTGCCCAAGGTCACATGCCAAGTGGATGGCCCCAGCTGTCCTGCCTGGCCAGCAGACACCGTCCTCTCTGGCACCGGAATGTCCCTCTTCCTCTCTCTGCCTAGAAGGAAGGAGCCTAGGCTCCCTGCTGTTCCATTACACACCAGCTGGCTGCTTCTCAGGCCCACTGGCTGAAGCCTTTGTCTTGGGGAAGCTGAAACCAGCCTGGCCTTCAGCCTAAGACTGCTCAAGCTGCAGCCCTATATTGTCACCTACTCACCTGCTGCCAGCCTGAGATGAGGCCCGCAGGTAAGGGCCCAGTAGTTAGCCTGCGGGGAGGGGACTCCAGGATGTGTCTCCTGGGGAGGCCCCTGGTCAGTGTGACAACTATTGGTTTCATCAGGGCTGACCCAGAGAGCTTAGCCAAGCAGCCCCTGAGAAGGGCGCCCTCCCCAGCTGGCTTCTCAGTAATGCCACTTAGGGTCTCTGCTTGGTGGAGCAGTTAGGAAGAACCAGGCGAGAAAGAATGCAGGTTTTGAGGCCCCCATCGCTCTGGGTCCGATCTCAGCTCCACCATTTCCTGAAACACACATTTCTTTTGTCTTTGTGAGTTTTATCTGTAAAATGGGTGCAAACTGAGGCTTCATGAGTATACCATGAAAAGGAAATAAAGACTCAGCCTGTCATAGATACGCTCTGTACCACCTTCCCTGAGAACTCAGTCTACATCAGTGCTTCTGTGAGAAATAAATCCAGCGATCATTATTCTCTATGTGGACCACTCCATTAATCCTTACAGCACCCTTACAAGTCATCTGAGTTAGATCCTACTTTACGGGTTAAGAACAGAGGCCCAGAGAGGCTGAGCAACCTCTCTGCAGTCACACAGCTCATTAGGGGAAGTCTGGTTGAAATGCACTTAATAGTACACAGAAGCAGAGCTAGGCTTTGCCTGGCACTTAGCAGGAGCCAGGCTCTGTGTGAAGCGCTCTGAATGCATCCTGTGCAAGTCATGGACTCAGTCTCAGCACAGACCCAAGGTCTACCCAATAAGAACCAGCTGTAGAACCAGTAGGATCAGGATCCATGGGTATAATCCACAGGCCTGGTTCTGGGTCTAACTGCAAAGACAGATAGCTGGTCTCCCCTCCTTCCCCATCCTCTCTGTGCTGACCCCACAGCACAGCCCCCTCCCACCCTGGACTGATAGTGTGTTCTCGGCAAAGTTATTAACATCTCTGTGGCTCAGTTTCTTCACTTATAAAGTGGGGCTGGTGACCGCTAAGCTTTGCGGTAGGCAGAGTCCGGCACAGTACCCAGCGCGTAGAAGATGCTCAACGACATCAGCCTCCTTCTCTCTTTCCTTCAAGCCCTCAGGGCTCTGTGCTCCCTGCTGCACCTTTCAACAAGATGGGAAGGGAGCCGCATCCACCTCTTAGACCTGAAAACATGGCATGCGAGAGGGGAAAGGGCACCCGACCAGGAATCAGGCACGTCCCAGCTCTGCCAACGACTGGCCTATCTTGAGGACCTCTCTGGACCTCAGTTTCCTCATCTGTCAGATGAAGTGAACAGTGCTCTCCCCGTACAGGGTGAAAGGGGACGATGCTGCAGGAGAGCTCTGTAAACTGCAAAGTGTTTTTTTTTTTTTTTTTCCGGTACTGGGGATCGAACTCAGGACCCTGCGCTTGCTAGGCAAGCGCTTATTCCACTGAGCTATATCCCCAGCCCTGCAAAGTGTTGTTTATGCAAAGGGCACCGTGAACAAGAATGACAAGGGTACAATAGCCACACACCACCCCCTACTCCACACCTTTAAATGCGTTTCCCCGTTTAATTTTCAAACTCAAGAGGAGGCACGGTTCCCACTGTCCCGATGGAAAAACAAGCCCCCACAGGGGCTGGGTAGGAGAGAAAGGCCAGGTCTCTGGTCCCCTGTTTGTGTGTCCCTACTTTCCTCTACAGGATGCAGCTGTCCTAAAGTCATAACTGTCCGTTTTGAATCATCTCCCATCTCCCAAGATTTCTGTCCCTTTGAGAAGATGTGTGCCCTTGCAGGTAGCTTTTTCTATACTACTTACTACTGAGAATCTTGAAGGTTTTTTTAAAAAACAGAAGTATCTGTTGAATCTTGGGTTCTGTAGCCAATGGATGAATGAAGTGGTTCTTTGGGACCTGGCCTCTCCCATCGGGGGCATCCCAGGATAAGCAAGATTCAGCAGGAAGAGGAGATGACCAAGGTCGGGCAGCCAAGGGCTTTGACTGGGACCTCTGTGGTTCTGGGATTTCCTTCTGGAGGAAGACTCCTCCGAGTGGATGGGAACTCAATAAATATTAACCAGGAACATGGCTGGGACTCTCACCTGAGGATAAAGCCAACATCTAGGTCGAAAGGACTTTGGCCCGATGGCTTGTTTTGCAGGCCTGATCATCAGGAGGCCAGAGGCGACTTCCACCCCCATGGAATACTTCACTCTCTGATAAACTGCTGCTACAACTTTCACTGGACCATGACCTTAAAATCTGATCTAGTGTGTCCAGCCTTGATTCCTCTCACTCACTACTTTCAAAACTTAGTCGGTGCTAGTCAAAAACTAACCTGCATCATGGAGCCACAAAAGAAAGAAAAGAAAAAAAAAGACCACGGCCACCACTCTTCAGCATGTGCCATGTGTCCCATTCTGCTGGCATTTTATGTGTGCTCTCCAGTACTCCAAACTCTACCGTCTGGGCCTCATTCATCCCATCTCACAGATGAAAAGACTGAGGCTCAGAGATAAATACCTTACCCAGCAGGATCCCACCACAGTGAGGTGACAGGCAGACACTCTGACCCACTTCATCTACTTCAAAGCCTTCAGTTTTGGCATCCTGCCTCCCTCTGCTCTGACCCAGACTGGCCAGCAGGTGCGGTACACGGTCCTTCTCCGTGGCCCATCCCTCAGCCTCCCTCTTGGTGCTTACCGAGCAGGTGTTTGATGATGGCTTGGTTGTGTTCCCAGAGGTTGCTGAAGGTCCCCCAGCGTGAGTGGCCATCGGGCACAGGGTTGGCCTTTATCCAGCCCCCACAGGCATAGCTGAAGAAGTCCTGGCAGGGGTCCACTGTGGGGTCCATGGAGTTCAAAATGGAGCTGGTCACTGACACGCATGCCTCACTCAGGCACACTGGGGGTGTCTCTAGAGGGGTCAAGGACAAAGGTCAATGAAAGGTGGGCAGGGAAGAGGCTGTGAGTGGACAATGTAGGCAGCCTGGGGCCTAGGGGACATAGATCCCAGCCTAGTCCTGACCAGATAGATTGGAACAGCCACTAGATCTCTAGTGAGAAATGATTTCAATTGACTTATGATCTCCTGGCTTGTAAAATAAGACTTCCATTTAGCTGCCCAAAATGCCTTCTGAGGCTTCAAAGTCCCTGGAACTGGGATGGGCTGTTTTTCTCTTAATCTTTCTCTCCACAAAGATTGACTGACTATTGTTCCCCAATGCTCAGCAAACATATTCACACATTCATGCATCCATCCATTCAGCAAAATAAAATTCTGAGTGTTTTCTAGGTTCTTCTTCACTGAGTGTGTGTGTATGTATGTGTGTGTGTGCGCATGAGAGAGAGAGAGAGAGAGAGAAAGCGAGAGCGAGAGCGAGAAGGAGAGAGGAAAGAGAGAGAGGGAAGGAGGGAGGAAGAGAGAGAATAGCATGGGGGATATAAACACATTACACAAGAAAAATCAAAAGGCAACTATAGGAGAAACTGCCATTCATTCTACAGAATAAACTGAATACTGACTGTGTCAAGTGGGAGATGCTGCAAAATGGCACCTGGACTCTGGAGAGAGGGGCGACCGTTAGAAACAGGGGCAGAGAGCTGAGGGAAACACTGAGCACGAGGTGGGAGAGTCAGTTATCTCAAAGAGTCCTCCAAGAAAAGCTCCCCAACTAAACAAGACTAAGTCGAACTAAATCACAAAAACTAAACTTAAAGGACTAGTTGGCTGGAAGCATGAGGAGGTGGCTTTGGCCCTGCCTCAAGGTTGGGGGGGCCTCTAGCAAAAGGCCTGAACTGTGGCAGCCCCCAGTGTCCAGCAGAGGCAGCAAGATGAACCTGACTACTCAGGTGAAGGACCCAGACCTAGCCTCCTGCCAGGTGACACAAGGTGTTCAGGTGACAGCAGGGACCATGTCCTGAAGTGCTTCACACACACAAAGGTCATCCTGCTGCATGGGAGAGCCGAGAGCTGAGCCAGGCCTGGTGCAGCAACTCCCAAGACTGCATTTTCTGCTTCCTCTCCACCTCTTTGTCAGCCACGCTAAGGCCCGGTGCAACCGGACAGGCAGTATCAGTTCCCTACCACACGAAGTGGGTGGCTCCCACACTGTTAGACCTGGGATCAAATCTCAAGCTTTCTGCTTCTGCCTGTGCAGCCTCCTGCAAGGGGCCTCACCTCTCCGAGCCTCAGTTTATCTAGAAACCAGAACAGAACTGATTTCACAGTGATGATGGAATGATTTCATGGCTGGGCACAGGGCTCAGTTTCCTTGGGGCTCAGGGTCCCAGGGTCCCAGGCTAAGCTTCAGAGAGCCAGAAGAAATGTGGGGGTTGGCCGGGGTCACTCTCACCTTAGTCGGAAACGCCATTGCCAGGGTGGTTGGTCAGGAGCGGTAAGACTTGTGGTCTTACCAACATCCATGAGCGCACACAAAGTCCTTGAGGTGGATAAAGGGTTTGTTTGCTGCACAAGAGCAGGAATCCTAGGGTGACTTTATTCTGATGTAATTATGCAACAACTCATGACTGAGCTACTGCATGTGAACATGGAGACATGGAGAATCCTTTCCATGGTGGGGGTGTTGCTGCCATTTTCAATATTTCTAGATCAGATACTCTCCATCAGAGTTATTACTTCAGTCCCCAACATGGGATGGCTGGAGTCTTCACGGGGGGGAGGGGAGGACAATTCCTGCACAGTTTGCGAAAGAGTTTATTCACTATTATGATACGACTTCATGTCTGGGAAAGGCAAAGAACACCTATTGTTCTTATATACCAAGCCACAGGAAGTCAAGCCTGACCAAATCTTGGCTGGCAGAAATACCCAGCGGACCGACTGTGAGGTGGATGTGAGTTTGAAAATGAAATGAAGAGTCAGTGTATAGAAGCTGGTCTCAGGGATCTGAGCCCTTTGCTAAGTACCTCCTCTGCTATGCCTGGTTCCTCTGCGGTGCTTAAGCAATGACTGCTTGGTTATTGAACTACTTAATGGTTTATAGATCTTAACATAAAGATACTTCACGGTTTCTGGTTCCTGAGCTAAGCCTCCTGCTCCCGAGGGAAACCTTGCTGGGCTCTCTTCCCACTCTAGGGCCCTGGGTTGCCCCGGTGTCTGCTCTCCTAGCATGAGCGTCTCCCGTTCCTTTCCCCATTAGAATATGAACTTGAGGGGACGGGTGGCATCTTACTTGCTTTTCTACATCAGTGTTTGCTCTGCATCTAGCAGCTGTTCAACATATGTTTGTGGAATAAACAAATAGACTGAGCAAAAGCATTTTGTCCAGCGCTTGGTCACCACCTGTGGAGGAAGGAGGTATTTCTTCCCTTTAGAAAGTACATGATCAGTTGGGAGGAGGGAAGCAGTCCCCGACCTCACTCACTCATGTGGACAGTGCCTAGCCTCAGTGTACCTGTAACAGTTGATATACTGTGTCAACTTGAGAAGTTGAGAAGTTTAAGGGGTTCAGCAGGGGGCCAGGGTCCTCACTTTGTAGACATCTTCATCTTATGCAGGAGGAGGAGGGCACCAAGATGGTGTGAGTGCTACACAGGCCCTAAAGGGGCGGGCAGCTTGCTTACAATATAAGGGAGGAAAAGAGGCTTTTTGTTGTTGCTTTTCTTGTCTTCTGCTGCCTCGAACTGTTGCCCCCATGCCTTGTGCCACCCTGCTTTGGAGCCAGCTGATTACGGACTGAAATCTCTACAAACTGTGAGCTAAATAAACCTTTCCTTCCTTAATTTTGGAAATCGGGTATTTTGTTCCAGCAATGAGAGAAAAGTAACTAAGACAACACCTATGATGCTTTAAAATATTTCCTGAGAATTTGTTTGTTTTGATGTTACTATTTACAAAGTAGCTTCAAGATGCTGGAGAGCAAGTTGCACCAGCAAGAGAGGTCAAAATGTGCTTAAATGCCCAGAGGTGGGGTTTCCAGAATCATCAGAGGCTTTGCTTTGACTGGCCTGATATTGACTCAAGTGTGGTCAATGTTAGCACTGCTGTTGAGTAACAAGGTTACTTTTAATATCTGGCGTGGCCACTGCTTTCTCTGGTGGTCCAGGGGTCACCGGTCCTTGGCTCAGTTCTACCACAGGGGAAGAAGGACATTCCTCTCCTAGGTCCACACAGAGAAAACCCGTGAGGCCCAGGAAGCAAAACAGAGCCAGAAGCAGGCACCCTTCGTGGGCCTCACTTGGCAATTATCAACGGACAAGTTTTGGATCTGATCCCAAGGAACTGTCCCTGGGGGCTCCTTTCTGGTTTCTGGTGAGGAAACATCTTGGGAGCTTTTAGGGGCAGTCTCAGGGCAACACTGGCTGCTGGGGTCCACCTGCCTTCCATGTCTTGGGCCAAGAGCTGGGCAGATGGTGCTGCCCAGGGCCCACACACAGGTGGGATTATCTGAACTGAAGCTGATTTAGGATGAGGCAGGGAGGCAGCTGCAGTATGAGGATGATCAGCTTGTGCCCCACCGGCAGAGTTGGCACATGCATACACAAGAGACATGGACACACACTTGCATAGTCACACACACACACACACACACACACACACACACACACACACACATATGCTTTCAGCAGAGAAAGGCTGTTCCCAGCTCAATCCCTCTTCTTACTAATCATTCATTCAACTTACTACTTGGACACCTATGGTGTGTGGGCACTGTGCTAATATACATGGCTAAAGGCCTGGAAATTAGTACTTAATGAAGCAGATATGCATTAAGCACCTGCTGGGCCAGGCACATCTGGTAAACCATCCATAAAGCATCACATAGTTAAATAATCATGCGATTATTTCTTAAGTGCTAAGTAGGTACTTAGCCCAGTATCTGACAGAAAATACTCATTAAATGTTTGTAGGATGAATGACTTTGTACCCCACACAGGAGAGATGTAAGGAGGACCCAGCTGAAATCTTTGCCCTCTCTCCAGGTCCCCAGGGCTATTCCCCAACCCAGTCCAGCACAGCCACCTCATAAACCAGCACCTTTGTGTGGGGAAGGCAAACACAGCCACAGACTCTCTGATGGGGCGCGCAATCAAGTTGGTGGGGGGACCCCGAGCAAAGTCCCCTCTCACTGCCCAGTCAGGGGGACCATTAGAATTCTGAATGCTGGGCCACAGGTGAGTGAGGGACACTGGCATTGGCTGGACTCCCCTACACAATTGGCTGGACTCACTCTTTCTAGTTCCATAAGCACTAAGCATCCAATGAGGCACTTGGCCAGATCTACTGGGCTTGACCCACAGAACCAGAGTCAGGCCCCTGGCAGCAGGATGAGAGAGGGGCCCATCCTGTTGCCATACAAGGTGGGGCAGACACTTACAGAGACACAATGTGCTGCATCACAGGACAGCTTCTGTGGGGTACAACATGCATGCCCCGTGATTCCAAAGGGAGGTGGGGTCCCTTGACCCCAGCCCCATAGCCTCTGAGCAAATTCCAGCTGCCCCACTCCATCCCCCACTGGCCATGCACCCTCGGACATGTCACTCAGTCATATGCTTCAGTTTCCTCATATGGAAAAGGCCCAAGGGTAAACACACCTCATAAGGGCATTAAAAGGAGGAAATGAGGGTGCATATGTAGAGGGCAGGGAGCATTTGGTCCTTGACAATGGTTCACAAGCAGAAGCTGTTACCGCTATTCCAGTGGGACTATACACGGCAGACCGTGTCAGCCTGCAGCTAACCAGCTCCACAGCCTGACAACAGCGCCTAGAGCTATTCAAGGCACCAGAATGTCCCCAGAGCCATCCCCAAACTGGGCCCTGCTCCTCCCACCATTTAAAGCAGAGAAGACACAAGTTCTGGGAAAATAGGTGACTTGTCTCAGGTCACACAGCCTATACGTTACCAAGTTAGGATGTGGACTTCCATCCCTTTGGCTCCAAAATCTTCATACTCCTTCAGGCCCTGGGATCAGTCTAGCTCAGGATGCTGAGCTGATAGCCCTCCCATGGAGGCCACTTCAAGCTCAAGCAGAGAAGCACTTCACACACATGGACAGAGTGCAGGGCAGAGGGGAGCCCAGCCCACCATGAAACACGGAGACACCTACTTGTCTGGTACTGGATGCCCAATGCTGTCAGGCAGGCCACCAGTCCTGCCGCCAGAAATGCCACCAGAACTATCAGCCGCTTCTCCACCTGGGTCCGTGTGGCCCAGCACCTTTGGCTGCTCCAGGGGCTGCGGAAGTTCACCTGCACGGAGGGAGGCAGAAGGGGTAGGGAGGACGTGAGCACAGGGCACCCCCTCCCTAGGAGGAAGGGGTTCTGGTGCAGGCCCAAGCCCTGGGGAGGCATGGGGCTGCCCTTCTGTCTTAGGGGTGGTCCAGTTCCCACGGAATCAGCCCAGATCCACGGAAGGAGCCGCCACCCTGTTCGGTAGCTGAGATTTGCTTCCAGCTCAACCCAGCCAGGCTTGTGTTTTCTGTCACCCGATACCGGTAAAGGAAAAAAAAACTGCAGCTTTTCCCTGTGTCTCCAGTAAGGAGTTCAAAAAAACACAGGATGTTTGGACTCGAGGCATCCAGCAGTGTCCAGCTGGGCTCTCCCCAGAGCTGCCACATCCACAGGGCCGGGGACAAGGATGATGTAACCAAGGCTCATGTTGACGAAAGGCAGGGACACCCCTAGCTCATCAGGCCTTCACAGTCCCGGGTGCAACGCCTTCAGTCATTCTTTGTTTACAAATGAAACTGAGGCACAGAGGGGCAAGAGCCTGGCTGCTCCTCACACAGCGAAGTGGGCAGAGCTGGGATTTAGACGGGAGTCCAGAAATTCCAGAACCTCCTTGTGGGTCAGAGATGTGGGTCTCAGAAGCTGTTGGGGAGACACAGGAAAAATGAAATAGCTCTATTCAGGCAGGTCCTCAAAGGCAGGGAAAATGTCCCAGCCTCCTCCCAGTCTAGCTAAACAGGAAAGGAGGTACAATAAGAGGAAACAGAGGGCGTGGTGGCCCTCCAGGCTCAAGGAGTGCCAAGAGCATAGGGCCCTCACACCCAAAGCCAGCTCGGGGTTCCCTTCTCTTCCAAGAGGTGCTGCTTCCTGTGATAGCCAGGGGCTCAGGGCAGGCAGGGTCTCCTGAAGATGGCTTGGTGAAGCTGCCTCCCTGTACAAACAGCTAGGCCCAACTCAGGGCCCTGAGGAAGTATGGAGGGGGGATGGACTCCTTTGCTTTCGACTGCCTCCAGTCCAGCAGGGAGGGAGATAAAGAGAGCAGGGAGGAGCGTGAGGGTCAGTCTGGGAAGGCTTCCTGGAGGAGGTGATGTCTGAGCTAGGTCTTTAAGAATACATAGGAGCTGGCAAAGGGTAGGAGACCTGAAGCCCAAGGGGTGCTGTAAGCCTGGACTTCCTGCTGAGGACTGGGAGGAGAGGATTAGCTTTGCCCTTTGGGAAGGGCAAGGTGGAAGGAGCAAGGCTTGGCAGGGTGTGGGACAGGAGCGGGGAGACTCCCATGGAGCCGGTCACAGTAGCATGCCAGGACCCGAGGGGACCTAGACTCTGACTTGCAAAGATCCCCAAGCTGAGGAGGGGCTCCCCCAGAGCTAGGTTGGAATCTCCAGGCAGTTGCACACTGGGCACTTGGGGATCTGGGATGGTCACCTTAGGAAGAAGGGTCACTGTGAGCAGTGCTGGGCAAGACAAAGTACTAACAGCAGCTACTAAGTATCTGAGGCTTCACTCTGGGCAGGAAATGACTGGGACTGCTGAGCCAGACAAAGGGGAACAGGAGCGCTTTCTGTGGAAGAAAACCTGGGTTCTGAAACTGAGAAACAGAACTTGAGAAGGGGTGACGTTTCCACAGAGGGTCAGGTAGAGGGAGGAAGGTCACTTGATCAAGTCCCTTAGACATCTTTTCTAAAAGAACAAGAGAGGTGAAGATTTCTGAGCTTGCTACTCTCGTGCCTTATGCTTTCACATGACACCTGCTGTGGCATCATAGAAAGGACAAGACTCACAGGCACTCGGCACTCAAAGGTTTACAGAGTACTTTTTCAGACATGGAGACCCTCAGTTAAAAAGAGAAAAGAGAGTCTAGGCTTACCTGGGGTGCCAGCAGTCAGAGTGGCCCCCAGGACTGAAGGCAGATGCTGGCTCATCTGGGGACACTCATGTTTGAGTCCCTCTGCCTGGCTGTCCTGCCCCCGACAGGTCTAAGCCTTCCTCCTACCTGTCACGGCCTCTCATGCTCCATGACCATGGCTCAGCTCGCAGGCTGCAAAGAGGCAGTGATTTCAGGGGCCCCCTCTGCCTGGCCCCAGCTTCAGGGAGGTAGAGGACTAACCTGTCACTATAAACAGGGAAACTCCAGAGATGCTATGGTGACAGAACGAGGTGGGGCCAGGAGCAAAAGTAACCAAGGAGGCAAAAGGGAGAGAGGGCAGATTCCAACAGAAGGCAGATAAAAGAGGCTGGGAGGGAGGGAAAGAGAAAGTTCTAATGACCGCTAGTAAGTATCCCAGGGTTTACTCTGGGCTGATACGTATCTCTGGGTTTACTCTGGGCCCGAGCATTCTGTTTGGTTGTTAGATGTGTAATTCTATCTTCACAGCATCTCTAAGAAGCGCACTGGGTCCAGAAGAGACACAGGAAGCGTGTGGGACAGAAAAGGGGAGACAGCCTGGCTCTCCCTATCCAGCAGCCTCCTCCCAACCAGGCGCTCCTCAGAGGAGCAGTCAAGCTGAGCCACATTGTTCCACATCAAGCGAAGTGCTGAATCTAAACAGATGGCATTTGCTGTAAATTAAATTAGAATTAAGCCAGAATTGAATTAACAATTCATAGTTCCAGGCAAGAATGGCAAATGGGCTTGAAAATAGGATTTTTAACCTTTGCCATGTTCTTTGCTCAATTTGCACTGTTGGGCCAAGGGCCTCCTGGGTTCTGGACAGGACAAGCATGGTCTCTAAGCATGGAATGAACGCAGAGGCAGCTCCCAGGAGGCAGAAGTCACCCAGGGGCACTGGGTTCGGATCAGGAGCCTCTCTAGAAGAGGAGGCTCACTTCCTGATGCCATGGATGTGGCTGGGGCTATGGCTGGGCCTGGGTGAGCACCGCTTTGCGCCTTCTGGCCATCTGGTTTCAGCTGCATCTCTTTCCTCTGGGTCCCCTGCTTTCCTCCTTCATGGAACCAGGAGGGGATCTCACTAGATGAGGTCACAGCAAGGGGTGTCATGAGTGGTTTCTCGCTTTTCTTTAGGGAACAAGGACATGTCAACTATGGGACACCTGGTTTGGCTACTTGGAGGGCAGGAGGATTAGTGGTGAGCAGCCCATCTACCTTGGGAGAGCTAAGTGGGACATGGCTGTCGCCCAAGGAGCAGGGCCGATGCCTGGAAGGTGGAGTTGAAAGTCTCTGTGGCCAGAGCCTGCTGGTGGTCATAGTTTCCTACTCATCATGACATGAAGCGGACAGAGAACAAGACCAAGAGAAAAAGGGCGCCCTCCGACCAGAGTGGTGGAGGGGCAGACGGAGCTGGAAGGAGGCAGAGCCAGAGAAACAAGAGAGGGAGACAGACAGACAGACAGAGACACAGACACCGACACAGAGATAAAGAGCCGAGCTGCCCAGCCCAGGAGTTCCCAGGGTTTCCACAGTCAAGGGAACAAAGCCCTAAGTAGGGATAAAGATTTGGTTACAGAACTCACCTAGGCTTACAGCAAGAACAAGTTCTGCAAGTGAGGATGGGGCACCCGCCCAGGGCCCAGGAGCCAAGCTGGCAGCGGCAGGGGAGAAGAGCCAGGCTAAGCCTGGTTTTCAGGGTTGGGTTGGAAGAGAAGGCAGAGGCTCATCCTGAGCCATCATCAGGTCCCCTAGTAACCCGGGGCTACACGGAGCTGCAAACAGGAGTCTTCTGCCAAGGCCTGGCAGGGAGCCCACCACTTGCAGCCCAGAAGCCCAGCTCCGGGAGGGCTGGCAGGGGGACCAGACTGTCCACCTCGGGGTCAGCCTTTTGGAGGAGGCAGACCATGAGGGCTCAGCCTGTCAGGGCCTCTGTGATGGTGTCAGCTTGGGGAAGTTTCTTCTAGTAATGTTTCCATGAGGTGGACTCTGTTGGAGGCCACTGAGGTCAGCTCAGAATACAACTATGATGCCCTCTTGTTCCCCATCTCAGCCTGACCCTTTACCTGCCACCTGTCCCCACGCCTAGCCTTCCTTACAGGACTGGTAACAGCTTCAAGTGTAGGGGAGGGGATGTGAAAGGAATCGATCTAAAGAGGAATCACAGTCTGGTGTTTAGGGGAAGCATTTCTTTGTTTCAGAGGGACACCTAGCTAACCATGGCACACAGGAGAAAGATAAAAAACCCCGCTGAGAGGTCAAAAGCCAGCCAGCTGTGACCCCACTGTGTGTGCCTGGGCAGCCTCGGGGCCTCAGTTTCCCCTCTCTAAAATGAGGAAGCCAGAATGAAGTCCCAGGTGTGACCACAATACTGTAACTGGTGGACAGAGCAGAAAGGATTCCTGGAGAGAACCAAGTGGTACTGCCTCTGAAATCAGCCTCCAAAGACAGACTGTCCAAGGAGAGAGAGAGAGGAGAGAGAGAGAGAGAGAGAGAGAGAGAGAGAGAGAGAGAGAGAGGGAGAGAGAGGGAGAGGGAGGGAGAGGGAGAGAGAGAGGGAGAGAGAGAGAGAGGGAGAGAGAAAGGGGGAGAGAGAGAGAGGGAGAGAGGGAAAGAGGGAGAGAGAGGGAGAGGGAGAGAGACAGGCAGACAGGCAGGCAGACTGACAGACTACTATGCACTTAAATATCTCAGCTTTCGTTTTTCTTAACACAAACACAGACTTTGAAAAGAAAGTGGGTGAGTCTCAAAAGTTTGGGCTGTCTGCTCCCAGACTGGCTGCAGGTGTGACTCTATTTCCCTTCAAGCCACTGCAGAGCTGTGCTCAGGTATGGGGGCATCAGGCGCTGGCTTTAGCAGGGGTGAGGTTTTGAACGGGGAGAGTTATTCCATGCAGGAATCACTGAGCTCTCACACACAGTGAGTTTCCATAAGGATTCTGGTAACAACCAAATCCATTTTCCGAGCACTGCACCATCTCATCTGACTCTTTGCCGCAGCTGTGCGAGATGAATAACAACAGTAACCCATTTTATAAAGAAAGCTGTGAGTTGCTTTCAGGTATCACAGCCCATGAGAGACAGAACTAGGGCGCCAAATTATGGCTGTGTGGGTTTAAATTCTGTCCTTGGTCCAAAATGACTCATTTTAGTGGATTGCAAGTCATTTGTGCCTAAAATGGGCCAAAGGAAAAGGAACATTCTTAGAGATATGGTACAGATAGTACTTAGCACCAGCTAAATTCAACAACCATCAATACCATCCAGGAGTAAAAGTACCAGGTTTAGCTGAGAGACGGAATTTTCCATTTATTACATATGAATGCTGATAACTTCAGTTTTCTTAAGAGCCCGTGGGTTTCAAAAACCCTGTAATCTCAGGCCTGGTGTGGTGGTGCATGCTTATAATCCCAGCACCTGGGAAGCTGAGGCAGGAGGCCTGCCATAAGTTTGAGGCCAGCCTGGATTACACAGGCGAGATCCTGTTTTTTGGCTTGTTTTTTTTTAAAGTCTTGAAACATCGAAGAACTTATTTCTATAGCTGCCAATGAAGAAAAGAAGATCCGGGGTGCAGTGTCTGTCTTAAAAAGACTAAAATTGAGGGTGCCATTGTCTTTCTAGCCACCAGCCTTCAGTCTCAGAATCTGAAAGGCCCATAGTGTGATAGCAATTGTACCTAAGCTGTCCAACTATACAGGATTGAATAAATTTTTTTTTATATATTGTTAGCACAAAGTGTTACGTTTCAGAAATTTTTAACAGCATGGAAAATGTTTATGAAGTAACACTGGCTGAAAAATGCAGGGTATAATACTGTGTTTAGAATGAACTTCATTACATTAAAAATAATATATGCATGTATGTGGCTGAAGGTGTTGCTCAATGATGGAGACGTTTATTTAGCATCACAAGGCCCTGGGTTTGATCCCCGGTCCTTAAAAAAACAATTATGCCCACACAAGAAACTAGAACCTATTATCTCCAGGTGGTGGGATTATTCTCTCTCCTTTTCTTCCTTGTTTTCTTCTCTTTTCTTTCTTTTTTTATTTTTAATGGTCCTGGGGATTGAACCCATGGCCCTTCTAGCTGAGCCGCATTCCTAGTCCTTTTTTGTATTTTAAATTTTGAGACAGGATCTTGCTAAGTTGTTAAGATGCCAGGGCTGGGGCTGAGCTTTCCAGAATGCTGGGATTACAGAAATGTGCCACTGTGCCCAGCCACTTTTTAAAATCTTTTTTTTTTAATTGTGGTTTTTTTTTTGTTTCTTCCACAAATGAGCATTATAAAGCTTTTATATTGGAAAAAAAACCTCAGTGACTGAAAATATGAAATTAACCGAAAACTGCCTCACAACTGAGGAGGCTGGGTTCTGACTCACGACAGCGAGCACTGGCCAGTGGCCTTTGCTCTGGGGAAGGCATGCAGGCTTGGGGTGAGCCCAGTGCCCACAGAAATGCCTCAAATCCTTGGGTAACCTTTTTGCTTTTTCTCTTGCTTGGAAGGCAGAAAATATACCCTGTAGGGCAGCTTGGCATAGGGACACCAACACTGAACTTCAACATACACAACAGTGATGTGACCACAGGAATGTCCCTAGCCTTCCTCTGTGTCCCAGGTTCATCATGAGCATCCGAGTCCTTATCCCCAGCAGACCCCAGCGTACAACTCCTGTCACCTTCTCTAACCTATCTTACAGACGAGGGAATTATGACTGAAAGGGATTTAGTAGCTTGCCCACGGTGATGTGTGGAGTCAGACTCAAACGGGGTCCCTGGTGTCCCCCACCCTGCACTTCTGCAAGGGTCTCACATGGACGAATGTCTTGTCTATAGACTCAAGCGGGATGTTGTTATGGCAATAAGGTGCATTCTTTTGTTGTGAATTCTGAGATGCTTTTGTGCTGATATACTTAGAACCTTCTGTGGAAAACGAGAATGAAAAAAGATTGCTGATTATATTCTGTTTTGATTTGTGAAGGGAAAAGGGCCTGACACAGAAAAATAATTTCCTGCTGGATTTAGCCTCTTAAGAAGGGTCCACAGGGAAGAGTCTAGACAGACAGGCTTTGTCGCTCCCAGATTTCTAGCTCTGTGACTGACCTTAGGCAAGTCGTCTCCCTTCCTACAGCCTCAGTTTCCTTAACTGAGTGGGGAAGTAACTCCGCAGTCCATGGCAGTGGTCCTGAAGGTGGACATATGGGCGCCATCTTCCAGCATATAAAGCTCTTGGGCTCATGAGTTCCAATCCCCATGAGTTCCCATCTCTGGGAGAAGGTTCCTCATTTATTACTAGCATAATTCCAGCAGTAAGAGGTGTGCCTATCTAGGGTTGGGCCTGGTAGCTGAGATTCTACTCTCCCTAAACTTGCCCCGGGGATGAGCTGGGATCAGGTGGGTCAGTCACCAGCTGGCCCAGGACTCTTAGCACCTCCCTTGGTCCACCTGACACGAACCCTCCTGGACTGAGGTGTCCCTGATCCTATCTCTATGCTGGAGCACCTGGGCACAAGTGTCCCAGGGCAGCTGTGCAGAAAGAGGGACAGCCTGGTCATGGAGGGCTGTGAGGCCAGAGGTGGCCTGTCCTTGTGTCCCTCAGTGCAGCTTTGGAGAGAAGGAACTGGGCTTCCTCGGTGGGCTGAAAGGGGGAGGGGGTGACCAGCAGAAGCCAGTCCCCACTCCAAGGAAATTCAGGGGTGTGGGGGGAGATAGGAAGAATGCCCAACAGACTTTGACCGACTGACCCAGGCATCCAGGGCTGGGCATGGGGTCCATGGGGCCCATGCTAAGGTGGGGCAGTTTTAGGCTCTGGCAGCAATGGGTTGTGTGGTCCCCGGCACCCAGCATGGTGCAGTTTCTTCTATAAACAGGCCACTGGGTCAGCGCAGGTCTGAAAGGTGCTTCAACTCTGCGATCTGGGCTATAGTACGGAAACAGGTGGCCCGGTGGCTTTGGGGGACATGCAGTGCTGGTGAGGATGTGGTGGGGGAGCCTCGCGCCCCAAGGGAACTGCTGCTGAGTTAAGGATCCTCCTCTGGGCGCACAGCTGCTGGGCGCCGGCCCCCCACCTCCCGCGGGCAGGATGGAGGCGGGGCGGCGCCAGCGCGCATGCCCAGAACTGGGCCTGACCGAGCAGGCGGGCGGGGGCTCCTACCTGCAGGCCGTTGGGGTACACTTCGCCCTCGGACAGCGAATCCACCAGGTCCTCCTCGTCCAGCGTGGCCCGCTTGTAGGTTGACATCTGCAAGGCCAAATGCAACACGGACTCTCTGAGTGCCTCCATGGCCTGCGCGCCCAAATGGGGGAAGCGGCCCGGCGCCGCCGCCGCGCCCCGCCCCGGCCGGGACACCCGAGACCGAGACCGGCCCCACGGCCGCCCCTTCCCGCCCTCCCGCCCGCCAGCGACGCCTCACCCCCAGCGCCGACAGCAGGGCGGCCACCGGGCGCGGCGGCCACACGCCCCGCATGCTGCGCCCCGCCACGCGCCTTCCCCCGGCCACTGTCGCCGCGCGGGCTGGCCGGGGCGGGCCAGACGCGATGCACCACCTTCGCGGGCGGGGCCTGGTCGGTGCGCAGCTCTCGTTCCCTCCCGGGAAGAACCCACACGGCCCGAGCGTCCTGGGGACATGGGGGACCCCTTCCTACCCCAGGGGCCTGGGAGACCGGAGCCTCCAGCTCAACACCCCAGGAGGCAGGAAGGGGCTTCACAGACACCTCTCTTGAGAAATCTTAAGTCCCCCTTCAATAGTGGGGTCCCCAGTGGCAGACACTAAGTCAAGTCAGTGAGCCTAGCAATGGAGAGAGGTCTGTCCACTATTAGCCCTTTGGTGGATTGGGGAGGGTGTGGCCAAAAGCTAGGGGCAGAAGGTGGAATTAAAAAGACAGGTGTGCCCTCCCATTTATGTTCCTTTAGTCAGGGGTTTTTATGGGAGAGTTCATGAATGAGTAGCAGAAAATTCTAGGAAACTCCCCTGACATAGCGGGAACAGTGCAGAGTACATTTGGGTGACTAAAGAGTAAACCAGGGCTTGCTACACCTCTCAAAGATTGTGGCCTTCAGGCCTACACAGTCACTGGTTTGGGGCTGGGCTGGACGTATAGGTCATCCCCAGCACCACCAAACAGAAAACAAAACAAAAGAAAAATGCTTTTTACTTTGGGGTAGGTCAGAAACCAGTAAGCCTGAGAGGTGTGGTGGCTCAGGCAGGCAATCCCAGCTACTTGAGAGGCTGAAGCAGGAGGATTGAAAGTTTGAGCCCTGCCTGGGCAAGTTGGCAAGGCCCTGTCTCTAAAGGAAATAAGAAGGGCTGGGGATGTAGCTCAGTGTGAAGGCTCAATCCCTGGTAATGGGAAAGACAGAGACACAGAGAGACAGAGAATCAAGAAAAGCAAAGAAAGAGAAAGAAAGAAAAAGAGGGAAAGAGAGATGGCTGGGGATATAACTCAGTGGCAGAAGTGCCTGCCTGGCAAGCACAGGTCCTGTGTTCAATTCCTGGTACTGCAAAGAAGAAAGTAATGGTAAAGGAGACAGAAAGAAAAAGAAAACATTTTGTGTTGATTAAAAATTAGGAACATGTTGAAAAAGCAAATCACAACAGCAGAGTGACCCTCTGCTCCCACCTTTCCTCTTAGGAGCGGACATTTGTGAGCCGGCCCAGACCCAAGGCCCCCGCTGAGACCCTCGCTGAAAGAGTAGGCTCCCTCTGGCATCCGTTATTCAGGTAGGGACTCAGCTCCATTTCTGTCCCTTCTAGCCCAAAAAGGCCTTGCCCTGCAGTTTCCCAAAGAACTCTTCCAGGAAGCCTTGGAGTCCCTGCATCTAAACTATCTTTCAGCTTTCCAAAGTGCCCTGATCATTCCCAACTTGCTTCTCACGAATGTACATGTGTGCAAATGAACAGTGTGGAGGAGGTGAGGCGAGGTCAAGGTCTGGGGGTCAGCGAGACCAGTATTGGCTCCCGACCCTCTGCCAGCTGCCACACCCACCCTCTTCCAGCTCACTCCGCAGCCAGAGCCAGTCTTTAAAAACCCAGCTCCTGCAGCACATGTACTAAAAACCCAGTTCCCATCTTGCCACCCCCAGGCTGTTCCTGGAATAACATCCTGACCCATTACTAGGCCCTCACGGTCTCTGCCCACTCCTGACTCTCAGCTCCTGCTGGTCCCCACTCTCTTACCCAGGCCCCAAATGTCTTCTCGGGCTTTGACTCAGTTCCTCAGATCCCCGAAGCTGCCCCTTCCCCTAAGACCTTTGTAGCTGTTGCTCTTATTTGGAACATTGTTTTCTCATTTCTGCTCCTTCTAGGACAACACCTGCTTCAAGTCTCAGCTCAAGGCCCCCTCTTCAGATGTCCCAGTCACCCTAAGTAGTCCCCTAAATTTTCCATGACAGCAGCCTGTTTGTTTTGTTTGTTTTCCTTTATGGTATTTATTGCAGTCAGTTGGGTTTTATTGTTATTTTGAATGTCTTTATGGTCTGCCTCCCTCCACCTTCCCCAGATTTGCAAGCTTTATCAGAATAGGGATATTGTCTGCTCTGTCCAATACAGTCCTCATTATCTGGCACAGAATAGGTTCTCAAAAAACAGTTGTTAAATGATAGTGGAACGTGTGTGTGTATGTGAGAGAGAGAGAGAGAGATGCTTTTAAATTCTAGTGAATTCTGAGTCTAACTTTGTAAAGCCTAAAAACAAAGGAAACGTATTTAAGGGACACAGGCCCTGGGCCAGGCAGGGTGCAGAATCTGGGAAGAATCTTAATGTATGAAACTTCTGCCTCACTGGATAGATGAGGTCCCATTATCACCCTCCCCAAGAAAGGACTCTGAAGCTGCCTCATTCTTTGAGTTCTAGCTGGGATTTTTCTAAACCAGGACACTTGGTTACAGAAACAGGTATCAGTCACCAGGGGAAAAAAGCCCTTGAAATGCATCTCTCCTGAGCACCGAGGTGGTGTGAGGTGCCCCCAAGCCCTTGGCATCCATCCCCTCATCTGAGACTCTTAGCCAGTCCTCAGAAGCAGGTGTTATTGGCCCATTTTAGGGAAAATGAAACTGGGTCTCAGGGAAGTGACTTGCCTGAGCGGTAATGGCTCCCCCTCCTTCCCTCCCTCTCCAGAGATCACCCCTTCTGGGAAGGGCCCCTAAGCACCCTCCCTAGACTCACGTTCACTTCCCTGCTCTGCCCCAGCACCGCAGCTACCCAGCCCCCTCAACCCATGCTGCACACAGCACTCCAGACAGGAGAGTCCTGAGGGGAGAGCAGAGTTCACCAGGCGTCTGAGCAGAGGTGGAAGCTGGGAGCCCACGCGGAGGGCTGAGGCGTGGGCCAGCTGCCCCCATCCACCTCCACCCACAGCAGTTGTCTGTGGCTGGAGGATGCAGGAAGCTCACTGTGAGTCCTTCCAGTGACAGGAATCAGCGAGCTGTTTCTCAACACACAGAGGAGGCCCCCTCCCAAGGTGCCTGCCTGGGGCTGCCCCAGACTCGGGAAAGGCTCAGCTGGCCCAAAGTGGGCAGTGCCAGGGTCCCAGTGGGTGAGTGATGTCACAACAACGATACCAGCCCTGCCCAAGGCCTTCTATACATGGGACCCTCACACCCACATAGGCCAGGCCTCAGCAGGTATTTCCATTGGACAGGGAGGGAGGGGCAGGGAAGGGGGCCAGAACAGATCTGACACCTACTGTGTGCCACCTGACCAGATTTGTCCCTCCTTCCTTGGCAGTGCCTCACCTCTCTCTGGCAGAGTCCTCCTTATGAGTAGGTGACTGAGGGATGGGTGGAGGCAGCACTTGCCCCTCTTGTCCCCTGCCAGATGTGACTCTCACCCTCCTGCCTCCAAAGCCCACCAATGTGGACCTTACCATGCTGCTGCCAGAGCCCAGGCCACACAGCTAGGCCTCAAATGCGGGTCCTGGACTCAGGTCCCAAGCTCTTTGTGGAAGGGAGCTGCTTCTCCAGTGGGTACCTCACAGAGCCCAGTGGCCGGGGAAGGCCAAGGCGCTGGGTGGCACCTTTGTCCCTAATTGCTTCATTTGCAGTTGTGGGAGCCATACTCAGGCAGCGAGCTTTGGGAAAGGAGAAGCGGTCCTCTGTGGGAGCCTCTGCCTTTGGAGGAAATCTGGGTTGAACCTGGACCTGGTGCTCATGAGAAGGACTTGCTGTGACCAAGAATGGAGAAGCAGAAACCACAGCTTCCCTGGGCCCATGCTGCACAGGGAAAGTGAAGATGAGGGTGTGGTGATCGCTCTGGAAACCTCACCCTGCCAAAATTGAGGCTGGAGTGAACAGAAATGAAACAACTGTTTAAATTTATCACTTTTTTGTTTTTTGGCAGTACTGGGGATCGAACTCAGGACCCTGAGCTTGCTAGGCAGACGCTTATTCCACTGAGCTATATCCCCAGCCCCCAAAGAAATGTTTTTTTTTTTTTTTTTTTTGCGTTACTGGGGATCGAACTCAGGACCCTGCGCTTGCTAGGCAAGCTCTTATTCCACTGAGCTGTATCCCCAGCCCTGGAGTGAACAGAAATGAGAAATATAAATGCTCATGTGTTTCTGATGACCAAGCCTTTGTGGCTTGGTGGCACCTGGGAATGTCCCATTTGCCTCAACAGTCTTGTCACTCAGAAGGCTCTTGTGATTGGGTTGCCAAAGGCAAGGGATCTTCAGGGAATTTTGGAGCTTGAAAGAGCCAACAAAGGCCAGACCCAGGAGTGTCACTCTCAACAGCCACACCCTCCAAGCTGCTCCCACGCTGCACCTCTGCAGGCTGCTGGCCTCATGGCCAAGGGCCCATTAGCTCCCCGTCCTGCTCCTGCCCCCCATGACATCCTTCTACAACTCGGATACACACTTGTGAGACCTGTCAGCTGGGTGCTTACAGTCAACAGCCACAACAGTACAGCAGCTGTTGTTTCCCACTATGACACTTCCCAGCTCGTGACCTTGGGCAAATGACTCGGTGTCTCTGTGCCTCAGTGTCTCATCTGTAAAATGGGAATTACTTAAAGTACCACCTCCCTTGCAGAACTGTTGTGATACTTACATGAGTTATGATAGAATGGTGCTGGGCCCACAGCCCATGCCCACTGTTACTGTGTGTATTATTAGTTATAAAAACCAAGTCTTCAGTTGATCCCCACCACTTCAAGACAAAGTCCAAGCTCCTTGGCTTGGCATTCAAGGACTCCCCAAGTGGCCAGAACCTGCCTATCTCAGCTCATCCTCCATATAATCTCACGTGCATGGGCACATCTTGACCCTGACACATCTCTGCAGGTATCAAACACTCCATAACTCGCCTAGTGCTAGGTGTTTGTCAGCACTGAGTAAGACTAGGTCCCGACATTTCCTCCTTCCTCTCTACTTTCCTCCTTCTTCCTCTCCCTCCCGCTTTCCACCCCCCTTCCCTTTCTTCCTGTGTTTGGGATTGAACCTGGGGCCTCGCACACGACAGGCATGTGCTCTACCACTGAGCTACACTCCCTACTCCCTGATTCATTTCTTTTAAATTTACCACAAATCTTTGAAGGAGGAAACTGCTTCTCTGGGAGTCAGCTGGTATCTTTTTTTTTTCCCCTTGGCTGCCGGGATGATCATACCCCAAATCTGACACTCATCTCTCAGCACTTTTCTGGCCTTAATTCAGCGCTTTCTTTGTCCTCATTTCCATTCTATTTTCTCTGAGCATAATTTTCCATTTCTAGATAGCATAACATTTTGTTGAGCGTATTTTAGTCACAGCCCATCGTGAGTCCTACATGAATAAAATGAATTTGAAATAACCTGTATCAGGAGCCATCTTTCCCTAACTCACTCCACTGGAAATGTAGCTTCAAGGTATTGACCCAACAGTGGGAAGACTGAGGCCGTAAAGGCAGACCTGGGCCTGGGCATATTGGTGTCCCTCTCAGGCCTTAGTTTTCTTGTCTGTAAAATGGGATGGTTTTTTTGGTTGTGCAGGTGAAATGCGCTGCAACATGAACTGCCTGGCACACAGCAGCGCAACACCCAGTGGTGACACCGAGGGACACACTGCCTTGCCTCCCTCATGCCTGCTGCTTCTTTATCTCCGTCTTCCCCCTAACGACAGGTTCTGTCCTTGTCTGGATTTTCCAACCCAGTCTCACTGCAGCCAGTATTTGCCCATATCCTACCCCTGCTGCTATATGACAGGGCCAAATAACAGACTGCCTAGGTGACCAGGGTTAACGCCGACAGCAATGAATCAAACACGAGTCACCGCCAGCCTGTCCCCTGGATGACATGTGGCACTTCACCTCTGAGCTCTCCTGAAAGCACCTTACTGGACTCTAGTCATGGAAGAAACATCACACACACCCCAGTGAAGGGACAGTCTTACAAACGCCCGACTAGTATTCCTGCAACCGTAAAGTTACCAAAAACAAGGAGAGTCCTGGATGGGACCCTGGAACCAGAAAAGACATGTAGAAATGCAGTTACTGGCTAGAGAAATCTGAGTAGAGTATGCATAGTAGTTAGTAATAACATGATGATATTGTTTCTTCAATTGTGTCAAACATACCATAGAAGATGTTGGAACTGGGGGTGGGATAGAAGGGAACTCTCTGCACTGTCGTCACAGTAGCTTTATCTCAAACTGTTCTAAAATACAAAACATTTGTTTCAAAAATAGCCGGGCATGGAGGCATATGCCTATAACCCCAACTATTTGGGAAGCTGAGGCAGGAGGATTGCAAGTTTGAGCCTAGCCCAAGGAACTTAGTGAGGCCCTGTCTCAAAATAAAATAAAAAGAGCTGGGGATGTAGTTCACCTAGCATGTGCAAGGCTCTGCGTTTGATCCCTAGTACCACCTCCCCCTTGAAAAAAAAAAAAAAAGAGAGAAGAAAAAAACCTGATCGTTTCCTCAGACAGGGAACAGTCTCCAGCTCCAAGGCTGCCTCATACTTTAATTCATGGCTTATGACCAGCTTGTAGAATAAGCCCATTTTATAGCTGCAAGACACTGAGGCTCCCACTAAAGAGATGCAGTGTGATGATGTGCAGAACTGGGACTCGACCTCGGATCTTCCTGATTTCCCCAGGGCCACTCCCCGTCATTCCCTGCTCTGGTGCCTCGTCCTGGGCCAGCTCACTAGGCCAACCTCTTGCCGTGGGAGCCAGGGAGGGCAGTAACTGATAGGGTGGGGAGGAGACCGCCCTGCACCACCAAGAGATCAGATGGAGCTGGAGGCCTGAAGGTGTCTCAGGGAGACGCTCAAAGGCCAAGGGTGTAGGGGACATGTGGGAGGTCAAGGTCAAGGCTGCCAACGGCTTCCCTGGAGACACAGCAGCCCTGCCAGCTGTGAGTCTATCACCCAGGGCTGGCCCAGAGTCCTGGGCCAGGCTGTGGCTCACATGCTGGCAGTGGGAGACAGACGCCTACACATGCAGGGAGCCAGGAAATACTCACGCACTTGGCTCGGGTGACTCACTTGCCTGGGGGCCTGGGAAGTGCTGAGAATCTTACCCAGTGCTGCCAACCACTGCCTTGGTGCCACCCCATGCCCAGCCTCAACTTGGCCGTCCACCTTCATTCCTCCCCAACACAGGCCATGCTGTGACCCACCCCCCACTCTCCACCTGCCTGACAGCCTCCATCAGGCATCTCTGCTCCTCTGTCCAGACCACTGGCTCTGCCTCCTTGGGAAGCCTTCCTTTAGGCCAGGCTTAGCCTCTGGGGCTCCAAACACAGCTCCCTCAGGCTCCAGGCAGAACTTCCCAAACTAACTGCTATGACCCAGTCACTCCCTGGCAGAATAAGGATGACGAGCCCAGTACCACTTCCAGCCTCCTTCTCCCTGAGCCCCCAATCCAGCCCCTGGCTCCTCCGCAGCGCCACCTCTCACCACTCCCCCTACAATTCTGTGACCACAGCCAAGTGCTCTTGGTTGGTTCCCCTGAACACCCCTGAGCTGCTTAGAGCTGGGCTTTGTACACCCTTACCCTTTGCCTTTTCTCCTTGGCTAACAACTCATCTTCTGCTGCATCTTCTACTCCCTCACGCCTGCACTCCTCTAGCACCTGACTCCCACCGCGACTGGTAGCTAAACGCTTCCGTGCGACCTTTCCCAAGTCACTTCATTTCCTCCCTGGGCTCTCGTTTCCTCATCTGTCCATGGGGATGCTAACGGTACCCAGCCCATAGGGTCTTTGTAGGTAATAAACTAAATAAGATCCATAAGGCCCTCAGCCCATGCCTGGCAGAGAAGTGGCACTTAGTAAACATCAGTGTGCACGGGCTGACTACCAAAAGGGCCACCTCTCTGAGAGGGAATGAAGGAACAGACTAAACCTACTGCATGCCAGGCCCGGGCCAGGGTGGGCTGGCATGAGTGAGCTCCTTGACTCTCCCCAGCTTTAGTGTGAAACACCTGACTGCAGGGGAGGTTATTCATTTGCCCAGTTGCACACCTGGTAAAGCACACAGCCTGGATTTGAACCCAGGGGTTTCCATCCCCAAAGCTTGGATTTGCTATGACAACAAACAAGATGGCAGCCACCGCCTCCTTCCACAGCACTCTGCCCCACCTGCGCATCTTGTCACCGCCCATTAAAGGGGCATAACTGTCTGCTCTGATCTCGAGGCACCAAGTTCAAGGCAGACCCTGACCCTGGGCCACCTGCAGATGCCCCTTCACCTTCTCATGTTCTGGCACCCTGTGTGATTTTCCAGGCGGAGCGGACAATCAGGCTGTGTGAGCCCCAAGCTGCGGAAAACAAGTGTGCCTGAACAATTTGCTGACCTCATCACATAAAACTCAGGACAAAGCTAATCTGTCTCAGTTAATGATATTTATAATGGTGATTACCTACCCGCCCAGTAAGCAGGCTCAACCAGGAAACCGCTCATGGAAATGAGTATAATTAATATTTGTGTTACCCAGGTTGGTGGACGGCAGCTGGGAAGAGGAAGTGGGTGGGACAGGAAACTTTGGGGACTCCTCGACCTATGAACTCTTGGTCACCCTATTCATATGGATGATCCTGTCCCACTCTCATGAGATGTGGGCACTATTTCCCCTCTTCAGGCTCAGAGAGGTCCATTTGCTTGTCTAAGGTCACACAGCCAGGAAGTGACAGAGTCACGGTTCACACAGGCCTCTGTCTCTCTCTCCAGCCCTGCTGGCAGGATCAGGTGACCAGGACAGGGGCTGGAGTCAGGAGGTACGCAGCACAGTTCTGACACAGCCTTACTCCAGGCGTGACCACGCGACTTCACCCTTTGGAACACAAAGAGCAGGTGTGTGTCAGGCCCGGGGCAGGGCAAGAGTGTGGCCTTGGGAGAGAGGCTCCCTTGATTCTAATTCTTGGGAAGCCACTTCACAATTTGAGCCTCAGTGTCCTCACAAGATGGAGCCAACAATGTTTCCTTATAGTCTGAGGAAGAGCCAATGAGTAAAATGACTTGGAATAGCCTGGACACTATTTCCATTTGTGGGAAATGAATGGGCTTTGCCATGGGTTTTTCCATCCACATACTGGGGAAGTAGCTGCTGGGTGAGAACAGTATAGGAATATATAAACTGCTAACCCCAAAGAGCCATTTATCTTAAAAATTCAAAGATACGAAAGCAATACAAGTACAGCTGCCTCTTGTCTACTCTGTGTACTCATATTCTGACCTTCAGCCTGGTTCCTTCAGAGGATCCAGAAACAGACTTTGAAAGTCACTGAAGCGCATCTCTTGATGAATGACCGTAAGGCTGGGAGTGGCCGGAAGCCACGGCTGCCTTGGGATGCTGTTCACCCATCACAGCCAGGCACAAGGGGCTCTGGGGTGGGCAGGGCTGCAGGGCCACACTCTGAGGCCCATTGGCTGCCACCAGTCCGGACACCTGTCTCCCCGAGAAAGGGAGAACAGTGGACCTGGAGCCAGGAGGAGCCTCGAATCACTGATTCCTTTCTTTCTTCAACATTATTTTCCTTCCACGTTTATCTTTCTTTATGGCAGAGTAGTACTGCATTGTGTATAAATACCACATTTTCCTCATCCATTCCTCTGGTGACGGGCATCTAGGCTGCTTCCAAGATGCAGCTATTATGAACTGCACTGCTATAAACGTGGGTATGCATGTATCCCTGTAATACGATTTCTTTCACTCTTTTGGGAATTTATCCGGGAGGGGAACAGCTCAGTCAGATAAATCAGACATGCCAGCTTAAATACTGCATGTTTTCTCTTACAAGAGAAGTTGTAAGTAGGGAGATAACTCTTTCTTAAATGGAAAGGGGGTCCAAAGATGGAGAGGGAGGAAGAGGACAGAAAGGGGAGGCCAAGGGCACTGAGCTGTATTGTGCAGATGTTCCGACTCGACACAAGGAATGTAAATACCATGCACTGCAAACATGTACTTAAAAAAAAAAACAACAAACAGTGTGGACTTCGGTTCTAGTCCGAACAGTGGTCCCTTCAAGCCCCTGCTCCATCTCACCCAGCTCAGTGGCCCAGGTCCACCCACTGGGCCTGTTTCCTCTGTGGAAGGTGACATGGTCCTGGGCACAGAGTAGGTGCTCAGTAAGCGTTTACCGTGCTTGAGTTTGAGGGGACACCAGCGGACGGTGCACTTGCTGCCTGGTGCCCTTATCCAGCAGGACAGAGCTGATGAGGCTGAGTGTCCCCTCCTGGCTGTAAAAATGAAGGCCCTGGGGCACCAGCCCATATTGCTTGGTGCTCTGGCAGGCGGTGGCATCTTCAGAGGGAAGACACCAAACCAGTATTAGGTCTTACCTGGGACAGAACCTTGACTGCAGCTCCACGCCACCTCCTCGCGGGGACCTCTCACAGGTCCTGCCATCTCATCCTTTCTCTGGCCCCCACCCTAGGCTGGTGCTAAGCACTCTGCACCTCACTTCTGGAACCCCACCCGCATTTCTCTGCTGGTGGGACCCGAGCATCCCTCCCTACCTCTCCGACTCATCTTTCTCACAGGTAGTGGTAACAGGACAAATCTTGGAAGTGGAGGTGAGGAACAAACTGGCAAAACCCAGTAACTATGGCAACACTAATTTAACCCTGACTGCATACCAGCTCAGGGACTTGCAGATAGGAGGCTAAGGGCCAGGGGAGGGTCTGGGTGTGTCTGCCGGCTCCTCCCTGCGACCACCATCAGCCTCCAGACAGATCACAGACTCTTTCCCCCCTGAGCCCTGGTCCTGAGGGTGCAGCCCAACGGCACCTTTACCATAGATAAAGGGCACTGGGTAACAGCAAGGAGACTGGGCATGAATCCTAGCTGTGTGCTCCTAGAGCACTGCCCAGGTGATGATGGACAAGCAGCAACTTCTGCTTGACAATGTTTATCTTCCCGCCCCCTGTCCAGGTAGCAGGCCTGTCTGGGCAAGTCCCCAGCAAGTGGGGATGCCCAGCCACCGGCACTACTGGGGCAGCAGCCTGTCCTGGCACTGGGCTGGCTCTTCTGTTCTCTTCTCCCCCTCTGTTGACCCCTCCTGGGCTGCGCTCCCACCTCCTGCAGTGTTCTGCTACTTCTGCCTCCCGCAATGCCCTGCTCCTTGTTAAGCATCAACCAGTCCTCTATCTTTTCAACCAGCCCTCTGTCTTCCCCGTGCCCCACTGGCTGAATTCCCAGTACTACATAAGTCAAGGTTCCACCAGCTGCCGACCAAGGTGCCCAGACATGAAAACAAGCCAGGCCAGGGCAGTCCTGGTGTTGCAGGGCCAAGGCACTCTCTCACTGCATGTTCAGGGTGGTAGCACCCTTGTGGCTGGCAAAGCTGCATACTAAGTGGCAGAACCCTCCCCAGGAGAGAGGCCACGTAGAGGTGAGGAACTGGACTCACTGGGTACAAATCCCAGCTCTGCCAAGGACTCAGTCTGTAACCCTGGGCCAACCACTGAATCCTGTGTGGCTCAGTTTACTCATCTGTGAAACGGGTTATTAGTAAACTGCTAGGAGGATTAGAAGACTTCCCAAGGGAGCCCTTAGGACAGGAAGGACCTGGCACAGCAGGAGGCAGACTTGGCACTGATACTGGCACTGGCCTAAGGCAGAACTTGCAAACTGTCCTCTACTGGCCAAACCTGAGCCATAGATATGTAAATGGTTTTAAAATGCCAACCTTGTTGAGACTTTAGGCAAAAATCACTATTCCCAACTCTCCTTGAAAAACAAAAACCAAAGAAGACTGGCTGATCCTGGGCCCACACTTGCATGTGGCAACAGCCAACTGCAGCTGAGGGAGAGCCATCCTGGGGACAGGCGATGAATCCCCAGGGCACCACAGCCCAGCCTTCTTGCCCCCTCCTCACCGTCCAGAGTCAGCTGCTGTTTTCTACCCTGCTGGGGCTGTGCCACATCACACAGAGCCAAGGGTCTCATTTCTCATAGCCTTGTCTCTGTCACAAGTGGGAAAATGACTTATGGGAAGTGTCAGAACGGGGCAGATTAATCTGTGGTGACAGATGTCAGAATAGCGGTTGCCTCTGAGGACCAGACATACTGGGAAGGAGCAGGAGGGGACTTTCTGAGGGGCAGGAATGTTCTGGAAATGTCCTCTGTCTCGATTCCACTGTGGTCATGTGGGCGTCTGCATTTGTGAAAACTCATCCAACCATTCACTTCCGGCCTCTGCATTTTACTGTAAGTTACACCTCCACAAGGAAAGGAAAAGCAAGTGGAAATGGAATGGAGGGTCTCATGTTTCAAAGAAAACAGATTGACTCTTTCGGGGTGAAAAAAATGCCCAAGTTTAACATGCTAACAACTGGGACAAAGACAGAACTAATGACGCCCTTGGGAACCAGCCAGTCCCCTGAGTGAGGCAGGCCCACAATGGAGTTTGAAACCTGCCATTTAAGGCCATGAGTGGATCATTGACTGGCGAAGAACTGCACAGACCAACTGTGTCCAACCCATAAGCCATGAACCGCATGTGGCTTTTTCAATTCATTAACACAGAATAAAGTCAGGCGTGGTGGCGCACATCTGTAATCCCGGCACTTGGGAGGCTGAGGCAGAAGGATCATTGTGAATTCAAGGCCAGCGTGGGCTACAAAGTGAGCTCAAGGCCAGCCTAAACTGCATGGCGAGACCCTGCCTCAAAAAGACGAAAACAAAACAACAACAAAACACAGAATGAAGTGAAAAATGTAGTTCTTCATTTGTGCTGGTCACATGTGGCTACCAGACAGCACACATATAGAACCCTGAGATCATCACAGAAAGCTCCGTGGGATAACGCCGGTAGATGCAGTCTCCAAAGCTGGGCTCCCTTCTGGTCTGATTAAAGTCAGGGTCCCTGGGCAGGGCAGCCCCCAGGACCACTGCTGCCTGGGGCCTGACCCTGAGCAGGTGCCCCTGAACTATGGACTGAGGGTAGGAAAAACAAACAGTAAGATTGGGTCTTAATTCCAACAGTGGGGCCTCCAGCAAGTTTGTCCTCTAGGCCTTGGTGCCCCTGTACAGAGGGTGGCATGACGGCTCCCCTTCCCTCTAAGGACTGGCACCTGCAGTGATGTCCTCAGAGGCCCGTGGGAGAACTGATGCGTCAGCAGTCGGAACACGGTCAGAGGGCAGAGGAGGTACGGAGGGGTGGCAGGGCCTGAGAGCAGCTACTGAAAGTGCCAGGGCTGGTAAAGATAGGCCAGACTGCACTCAAGGCTGCGGGCTTGGGAGGGAGAGCTGCTGAGCACATGGAAAAATCTACGTTAGCCCCCATGCCTGGTGGCTGGAACCGGAGCTGGGAAACAGTGTCAGATACCCACAAACAGTGCTGTGGTCATGGTGGTGGGACAGGGGTGCCACCTTGGCCCCCAGGAGCCCTCACCAGGGCTGCTGAGAACAGATAGGACTGGTTCAGACCAAGGTCAAGAGACAGCTCTGTCTTCTCAGCGTTCATCCTTTTCCACAACCAGCTCTTCGGAGCCTCTTAGAAGCCACAGATGTCAGCATATTCCCATTCATATATTCACTCACTCATTTATTCATTCATTCATTCATTCATTCATTCAACGAACACTTATCATGCACCTGCTATGTGCTGGGAAATAAGCTCCTGGTCAGGAATACATCATTGGACAAGAAAAACTTCTTGCTCTCAGGAGCATGAATTGTAACAGGGAAGAGAGAGACACAAACATGGTTGCTAATAATAATTGTGTATAACATGTACTAAGTGGTTTTCCTTCCTTTCTTCCTTTTTCCTTTTTTGACAGTGTCTTGTTATGCAGCCCAGGCTGGCCTCAAACATGCAACCCTTCTGCCTCAGCCTCCTGAGTGCTGGGATTAAAAGCAAGGATCACTATGCCATCATTAATCCATTTCTTAGTTAACCCTTATAAGAATAGTAATATGCATTATTATTGACCTGTTTTGTCGATGAGACACTAAGGCAAGAAGTTACACATTTTGCTCAGTGGGGCTGTATGAAGTAAAGTTTGGGGTCTGAACCAAGCAATTAGAGTCCCTGACCCTAACAGGACACTGCCAGCCTCACTGCAGAGAGCAGGCGATGTTATGACAAAACACCAGCACGGGGTGGGGGGTCCTGGAGGAGTCAGGGAAGGGCTCTGGGAGCTGGTGCCACGCGAAGCAAGACCAGAATGACCAGGTTGTCAGTCAGAAGGACACTTCAGGTCCCCAGCAAGAGCAAAGCCCCGGAGACAGGAGCAAGAGTGGTGTTTAAGGAGCAGGAGGAAGGCAGGGCGGTTGGATGGAGGGACCCTGTCTGGCCCTCCCTAGCCCCACCCCACTCTACAGATGAGCTAGCAGAAGTCCTGAGAGAGCCATGCCACCCCTACCCCGTGTCAGCTGAATAGGGGCACTGCCAGGATGAGAAGCAGCCCGGCCTCTGGGCTCCCACCCAATGCTCCCACTACAGCCCCGCCCACCTGGCCAAGACTGCTCAGGGACTGGCACCACACCAACTCTTGGGTTCAGGGGTAACAGGCAAGCCCAGGGGTTCCTATGTTCCTGCACCCAGACCCTGCACCTCCCTCTGGGTCTGGGCCCCGTGACCCCAGTGGCCTGGCGGCTCACTCCCTGCATCTGCTCCAACTCCTGCTCCTCACAGCCCCTCAGAGGGCACAGGGCTCGCCCAGTGGTAGACACAAAGGTAGACTCTGAGGTCAGACCTGGTCAGCTTAGCTGCTTAGCAGCTGTGTGTCACTGAGGGAGTCCTGTCAGCCCCTGGTACTTCCAGGTTTCTCTCCATGAGGAGAGCAGAGGTGGGCTTATTGCATGGCATTAGGAGGTTTGAGCGAGACCTCATGCATAAGATGCAGTACACTCTGGTCACCTGTCCCCACTGGGCCTGGAACTCCTAGTATGTCTGAGGAAAATAACAGGGGCTGGGAAGTGGAAACCCCACCCTGCCAGCCAGGGATCAGACCCCTGGGCTGTGGCTGCTTGGAAGCTCTTCCTGGACAGTGGACTGAAAATGGGAGAGGCCTTTGCAGCAGGCAGCCAGGCACAGACAGGGCAGAGGCCCGGCCCATGAGGGCCTCTGGGCCCTGCCCACCAGGGAACCAGGCCCTGCCCTGAGCATCCTTGTGCGTAGAAATCTGAGGCAGGATAAAAGTGCCTGACCCACCATTTTCCTAGTACCCCTATCCTGGGGTCCCCTAGAAAATCTAGAGTGGGGTCACTTTTGGAAACCTGCCTGCCCTGCCCTAGGCCTGGAACAGTGATCAGGCCAGGCTTCCCCTAAAGAGCCTTCCACTTCTTCACCTCCAGTCTTCTACCTGCGCCCTTTATTGCTCTGGCTGTGCTCTCAGAAGCTGGCTTTGAGGCTCAGCCTGAACAGCTTTCCATTGTCCACACAACTCCTTCACAAGTTTAGTTTAATAAGTATTTACTGGGGCTCTCAAGACTTGCTGGCTTTTTCTCCCATATATCCTGACAGGGCCTGGCCACCAGAGAACAGTGAAGGCTTTAGTCCCCAGTCCCAGCCCCAGCAGCCAACTGCATTGAACTCCCAGGGGGTGCCAGATCCTCCTCACTAGTGGAAAAGCACTCCCTCAAGGAGGAGAATCCCTTCTCTGGCACTGGGGCTAAGATAAAGGGTGTCTGCTAGGAGGCAGAGGTTAGGAAGCCTGTGGAACTCAGGAACATGATTCAGAAACCCATCAGATCAGAGACAAGACCAAAGAGGCAGGGATCTTGAAGCCATCCAGACCCCCGGACACAAGGCCTGGCAGACTGGCTGTGTGACCTTGGGAAAGTCACTTGCCCTGGCTGAACTTCAACCTCTTCATGAAAACAGGGCTCTCTGGGCATCTGCACGCCTGTAATCCCAGCACTCAGGAGGCTGTGGCAGAAGGATCACTGTGAGTTTGAGGCCAGCCTAGGCTACAATAGTGAGTTCAAGGCCAGACTGAACTCACAGCAAGACCCCGCCTCAAAAAAACGAAAGGGGAGGAATCAAAAGAAAACAGTGCTCATCCTTGTAACCTTTGTGAGTGAGAGGTGGGAGGCCCTGGCACACGGAGGAACGTAAGCCTGGGGGCTGAGGGGCACACTGAAGGGCCCCAGGCTCCATCTACAAACACCACAGTTGTGGGCATCTCTCTCCTTCCTGCCTGCCTGGGGCTTCCCCGGGCCGGCAGCAGCTGAAAACTCCTCAGGACCTGGGCTACCAGCCAGAGCTTCTTAAAGTTACCGGCCTCCCGCCGAGGGCTTAGTGGGACCCAGCCAGAGCCCAACACTTACTGATTCTGAGGATTATCACAGCTTGCAGAATGGCAGGATGCCCGGCCTGGCAGGAACCTGGAGCTAGCTCCTTGCTGGCGTGGGGCCAGGACAGTGCCCCAAAACCTCTGGGAGACTCCACAGAGCCCTCTGTCTGTACCTTCTTTATCACCCAGGCCATGGGCTCCAGGATTCTGAGGCCATATCCCAGGTGTGGGCACTGCAGTGTCGTCCCCATTGGTGCATGGGGCCGAGAAACCTCTGAGCTAGAGGTAGAGGGTGCTCTAAGCTCCGGACCCAGGCTGCTTGGGTTTAGTCTTGGCTCCGTCATTTACCAGCTCTGTGACCTTAAGTGAGTTTCCAATGCTTCCTGTGTCTCTTGCTTTTTCACCTGTAAAGTGGTGAAATAATGGTACCTACCCAACTGGGCTGTTGGAAGAACATAATCAGCTCTTCATAAAGCATTTGGAACAGAGCCTGGTATAAACTGAGCGCTTGGCTGGTTGGCTGAATGAGCAGGTGAGAAAATGAATGAGTCATGTGTCTGTGCTGTGCCCCACGGGACATGAGGCCCTCCAGGATCTGCCTGGACATCACCATCCGCCACTCCCTTCTGCAGGTCATGATCACATCCTTCCCACCGGCTCCCTCCGTCAGACGCAACCTCACCACTGCTCTTTGTTCTGCCAGCATCTAGTTGAAGCTACCTCCCCTGGGGAGCCTCCTTAATCAGGAAGGACACTGGGGGCTGTCAGCGACAGAAACTCAGCTCCAGAAGATTTGGTCACAAAGCAAACGCCTTGGCTCACATTACCAGAAAGGGTGGGAGGATCCGGCCTCAGGTGGCAGAGTCCAGGAGTTCTCAGATGCTGTGCCTCACCTCGAGGCAGCCCAGAGCTTTAGAGAAAACAAACCTCTCCTGGCCTAATTATGAAGTCCCAGGGCAGAACTCTCATTGGCCAGACCTGGTTAAGCACCCTCCCTTGTGACATAGTGGAGGTGGGGCTGGATACTATGATTGGCGGCCAACTACTACCTCCTGGAGCGGAGATCAGGTCCCAGAGGAAGGGCTCCATGGGTGGCAGGGACAGTGACAGTTGCCCTGCAGCTCTCCTTCCTCTGGGTTGCCCTCCAGCCCCCAGGGCTGCCAGTGATGGCTCAGGCACTTAGGTACAGGGACTGCCTTGGCCACTGGCCTAGGAAGTCCTGGAGGCCCAAAACTCTGGTCACCCTGGCACCCCAGCATCAGTGTGAAGACCGTAGTCTATGCTCTTTCAGCGTCACCCTGCACTCTACCCACAAGCATCAAAATCATCCTAACAAAACCACACTGACCAGGAGACTGTCACTCCCTCTGGAAACAGGAAATAGCTCCTACCCTCACCAATGCCCCAAGGAAAAACCTGCATTCAAAACTCACTCCTTAAGACACAACTCTGATCCAGGCCACAGGACTGTACAGACGGAACAAGTGGAGCGAGACAGAGCGCCTGGCACACAGGAGGGACAGGACGGCGGGGGAAGGGACTGTCTCCAAGTCAGGCTGGGTGACACTCACCATGCCTACCCCAGCACATGCAGGAGTGCTCTCTGCCAGCCTATGTACAACCTCAGTGGCTGCATCTCATGCTCCGGCCAGGCTTCTGGGGCAGGAAAGGACATCCCCAGCCGCCAGCACACTCTTCTCCCATATTGCCACACGTGTTACCAAGAGGAAGGATGGTGTAGCAGGCGGCTGCATGGCACATGCAGGACCCAGGCAGCCCATATTCCAATCCCAGCTCTGCTTCCTGCCTCCTGTTTGACTTGGGCAAGTGACAGGATCTCCCTGTGCCTCAGTTCCTTCGTCAGTAAAAGATGATAATCTCACCAGTTCCGTAGCCATCAGAGATTGAAAGCAGGGCACCAGCACTGCTTATTTGATTCTCTCACGTATCTGTAGGGTAAGCACTGGCCCTGTCCCTCATTTTACAGATAAGTGTGCAACTCAGAGAGGGAGTGACTTCATCTGACTGCCAGGTCTGTGTGACTTCACCCTGCTGTGTCACTCTGCCGTTTCTCCCCATTATTCCCTCTTGGATGCTGAAATCCCATCTTGGCATCAAGTGTCTGTCCCCACATGCCACAACGTAAAGGCCCCATGGGAAACCCAGTCTCCACGTCCAGGCTCAGCCAGTCAGAGTGGCTCCTCAGCCAATCCAGACACTACAGAGCTGCCTGCCGTTGCCCTGGTGACCAGGAATGTCTGCCTAAGGAAACCCACCCCATTAAGCCAGCACCATCCCCCACACGTGTCAGACTTGCCTGGGGAGGATGGAGGGCACCCAGGAGGAAACGCTGGGGGTGCTGAACCTGCTGACTGGGGGGTAATGAGGACCCCCCCTTGGCCTGAAAGGATACAGGGGCCCATCTGCAGTTTTGGCACACAGTAGACCCGGGGGTTGGGCACCGGGCTCCGATTCTAAGGGAACAAATTGTTTCCCCACTATTGGAGTAAAAAGAGCAAAGACTTTGGAGCAGGGAGACTTTGCCTTGAATCTCTATAATTTACAGCTGTGTGATCATGGCAAGTTGCTGTACCTCTCTGAGCATGTGTCCTCATCTGTAAAATGGGAACATGTGAATCTACTTCAGCCTGGTGGGAATGAGGACCATAGATAACCCAGGGAAGGGCATATGGAGAATTCAAGTAACTCAGAGAGGTATGCTAAGATACCAGCTGTGACACTGTGTGCTAACGTGATAACATAAGAATGTCCCGCCTCGGGAGCATGTGGGACAAGCCTGGTGTTTAACTTGAGTGACAGTGTGGCCTGGGTTAGGGACGCAGTGACAGTAACAGCCCTGTTACTGCTGCTGATCATAACAACACAAACAATAGCAGCAGCAACAAACACTTCTGCAGCGATGACTTCACCCTGGGCCCTTTACATGTGTTTTTCTAATTTAACCCACTCAACACCACATGTGGGAGATGTGGCAGAAGCATAGAGAGGTTGAAGAACCAACCCAAAGCCACAGAGCTGGACAGAGGATGAGATCAAACCTGAATCCAGGTCTCCCAACTCCTAGGCACCATGAGATCCTGCAGAATGGAGTGAGGGGCTTGAGCAGGGGGGCTTGGCTAAGCCCTGCCTGGGCCACTTACACAGCAAGATTCCTAAACTGCCTGCTGGGCCCCCCAGATCCTGGCTCTAGCCTGGCAGGCTCCTCCTCCCCCTCTGGGCCTTGGCTCTGCTCAGCCCAGCTCAGCAGGCAATTTGCAGTTGCCCAATTAACAATTAGGGACAAATTTTCTTCTCTTCCATGGGAGGGATCAGCCCATGTCCTGGTGACAAAGATACAGCAGGCCTCCTCCAAAGCCTAGGAGGTCCGTTCCCAGCCCCTGCCAGGCTGAGAAGCCTCTTTCCTGACCCAGCACAGCCCAGAAATCAAGGGTCAAGCAGCCCCTTGCCTTCTCATCCACTTCCTGTCTCCCCCCCAGGAAGATGCCTGAATGCCTGGCCTGCAGATTTCATCCCAACCTCTGGCTCTGACCACCTGAGTACGGGCTGACTGTACACAGAACCTGGGTACACCAGCATCACAGGATCTCTATCCAGTCTCAGACTCTCCTGGTGCCACTCAGTACCAAGTCTGGTACAGAACACATAGAAGTCATTTGACTCATGGTTTACTCCTTGGCTTGGACCAGCTCCTATGTGCCCTTCCGAACCTACATCAATCACCATCTCATCTATAAAATCCCTCCTCTGTGTTCTAAATTCCCTGTGTACACGCACCTATAGTGACTCATGCTTCTCTAGTAGAACAGAATACACCATTTCCCTGCCTTGAAATTGATGACTACTATCCAGGTACTTCACAATGACAGTTACATTTATTAATTCTAAAACAATAACGCTCAAGAGACTTTGTGCCCACATTCAATAAACAGAGATGCTAAGGCTCGGAGAGGTTGAAAGATTTAGCAAAATTCACATAGCTGGTAAGGAGCAGGCTTGTTAGCCAAACCTAGGTCTCCTCGTGCCTGAAGTGAGTGATTCTTGGTTGGGTCAAGCTGCCTCCCTTATCTGACTGCACTTTGCAGCTCCCCATGAATGGCCCCAGAAGCAAGATGTCCCTTACCCCTGGCCCCTGGTGGCATTGCAGGCCACAGGTGACCCACCAGCTGGTTCCACCTCTCTCAGCCTCCAGAAAGACCTGGAGAGCTCTAAGCACTTCTACGTGGGCAGCCAGGCTGCAGAAGCTGGTCCTGCTTTTCCCGTGTTCCAGAGCTCTGTGACCCCACCCCTCTGTCTACACAATGGAAGGAAAGACTCAGAAGACTTGGGTGCTGGCTTTAAGTCCTTGGGAACTTAACCTTCCTCTAAAATGAGAAGGATCCCTCTTTACTCTGTGCTTGGTACCTGCCCACTCACTTAGTGAGCACATAGTCACCTGCACCTACTATGTGCCAGACAGTGTTCTTGGTGCTATTCACTGTAGCAAACAAAACAGAGGAGTTTTACTTGGCAGAACAGGAAGTCCTCACTTTCTCTTTTTTTTTCTCTCTCTCTTTCTTTCTTTTTGTCATGGAACTGGAGGTAGTATCAAGGGCCTTTGCACTGAACTACATCCCCAAATCTTTAAAAAAATTTTTTTTATCTTTTAAGTTTCAGAGAGGAACTTGCCAAGTCATTATGTTGCCCTGGCTGGGCTTGGATTTGGCAGTCCTCCTGCCTCAGCCTCCCAGAGTGCTGGGATTAAAGGTATGTGTTGCCACGCACATCGGAACTCCCAAAATTGATAGCCAGTTCTCTCAGTCCTAAGATGCAAGGGACCTTCTGCAGTTCTGCTGCCTTAACATATACTGAATAACACACATTCCCTTGGAAATTCCTGTGGCCACCAGGAGCCATGAGCAGGGAAGACAGAGAGCATGGCTTGTAGCGGTGACCCAGGGACAACAGAGGTGCCCATTACCAGCAGCCTGGGCAAACTGACACAGCACCAAGCACAGAGTGGACATAACTTGATCTCACAGGAAGAGAGCAACACCACGTGCCACTTGGGGAGGCGGCAACAGTAATGATGGTACCCAGCTGTCCTATTTCCCCGTGCTCAGGATCAATGGCAAATGTTTAGAGAAGCAGCTTCCCCAGGAGAGGGAGGCAGGGAGTTACTGAGGGCTGCGGGCGCTCAGCTGTCTTCAGAATGTTTTATTCCGGAAGCTGGACAGCTTGTCCACCAGTGAGTTTCTCCAGAGCTCGATGCTTTTTACATGTGTGGAATATTTTTCTACAAACCAAGGAAGTCACAGGCTTTGGACTTCAGCCTGCCTGTTTTACATGGTGTGTCCCCACTTCGGTTCAGAATCTGGAGAGCCCAACAAGGTCCATTTGTAAGGGGCCTGGCCCCTCCACTGCCGTGTTTGCTGCTGAGGGGAAGGGCTCTTCTGGCGTGAGCAGAAGGAGGGGAAGGGCCAGCTCACAGGTCTCAGAGGAAGGTAGAAAGACTCTCTTGTCATGAGGCCGGGCCAGCCTGCAGTGTTTCTCAGCTGGTGACACATTGTGGCCTAGGCGACCTCTATCCCTCCGTGAATAGTCAGGTCAGAGTCAGAGCTGGTTGGACTCCCTCACCACCCCCATCCGCTTCTCAGACCTCTGCTCCTGGTCCTCTGCATCCCCTTCATGCCTATGGCCTCCCTTGGTGAACTAGGCAGGTAAGGCCCTTTCCCTCCCTGCCCCATTCCTGTGGCCTCTTCCAGCCCTCTCCCCACTCTCAAGGTGGAGTCTTAACTGCCTGGGGCCCAAGTAAACCTCCGGGTGACTTTTGCAGGTCCCTGGTTCTGCATGTAGCTGACAGTGTGAGGTCCAGGTGCCTGGCTCCTGGTTTGAGTGTGAGCCTGACGTTCTCAGCTTGCACCCGAGGCCACCACCCCCTGTCACTATGTGCAGAGGCCGTATCTACACCTCAAGGTGCTCCCCTAGGCATCACAGGGTACAGGCTAGGAACACCCCCTGGTGCACCACTGGGATGTGGTCCCCCAGGGTAGCCGAGGGTGGTAGCTGGGAAACTGGGTTTCAGGTCATAATACATCTGGGGGAAGCCATTTTCTTCATCCCTTCCTGTCCTGCCTCTAGCCCAAACCATCAGCAGACCTGCCAGGCCCCAGGGGTCCTCCTTGGAGACCAGCTCCAGTTCCGCCTCAGGCCTTCAGGGCAGAACCTTTCCCCTCTCTCGGCTTTGGTTTCTCCATCCATATAATAGGTGGGACGATAGGATCGCTAAGGTCTTAGTAATTTCTAAAATCTCCCTCTTGAAGACCTAGAATTAGTAATGTTGCCTGAGGCCCATCTGCAACCGAGGCAGCCACAGTCAGCAAAATCCTCCTCCCTGGGAGAGGAAGAGACGGAACTGACTGAGGTGGGTCAGCCCGGCCCTCCAAGGAGGTCAGCCAGATCTGATTGTCCCCCCAGCCCTCCCTACCCCATGAGGTGCCACAGAGGAGAGCAGGGAGAGTCCACAGCAAGAACCAGGGCTAGCAGGTGGGCACGTGGGTAAGAGGAGGGGAGGGAAGAGTCAGAGCAGGTTGCCTGGGACACGTGGCACCCACACGTACAAAGCAGTATTGTCCAAGCTGTGCTTCCACAAAACTCACTCTCTGCTGTGGTTTGATTGTGGCCCCCAAGAGTTCATGTGTTAGAAACTTAATCCCAAACTCCTAAGTAACAGGAGGTGGGACTTTTGCAGGTATTAGGACAGGATGAGGGCATCAGGAGTGGGGCCTAGTGTGGCATTAGTGTCTTTACATGAAGAGGAAGTCTGACCCCCCATGCCATGTTATGAGGTTTCAAGCATGCTCTCAACAGATGCTACAGTCTTGGACATCTCCACCTCCAGAGCATGAGCCAAATAAATTCCATTCTTTATAAATGACCTGATCTCAGATATTTTGTTATAGCAACAGAAAACAGACCAAGATATACCCTCCCAGGAAACCACATTTTACGGGCTTTCAATGCAGTTGGGTTATACACTTCTTAGGGGTCTGTTTCTTCATCAGCTAAGTAGAAATAATAAGGGCGGGAGATGTGGTGAGATACTGTTTGCAAATGACCTGGCACATGCTAGGTACCTAGTAGGTGCTGGCTCTGTGCCACCTTCCTCCTTCTCCCAGGGTACTCCCATCACCCAAGCTGTGGGGGCCAGGAGGCACAAGCTGCTGGTTTCTGGAGGTACCGGCTGCTGGTTTCTGGCTTGTCTCAGTCCCTGCTGGGCTGACAAGCAGCCCGGATGTTTACATTGGCTGGTCGCAGCCTCCTGCCTGCCTGGAACAGGATGAATAAACACACACAGTTCCACAGCTCCTGCCACCAGCTTCCCACGCACCGATCACCTCCCAAGCTGCCTCATTCTGAGGGGCTCTTTCCTACCCAGATCCTCAGGTTACAGACCCCACAGTTTACCTGCAAGGTTTGCTGTGTCCCTCTGATATACCTGGTCTGTAAGCACCTCTAGAGGTGTGTGGGCCAGGACAGGCCCAGCTGCTTGCTTGCAGGCTCAGCGCCCTCACTTATAAAGTACGGATGATGCAGGGCTGACCCCAGGGGAGACCATGACCATGAAAGGGGGTGATGTGGTAAAGGCACATCATGATGACTTATGCAAGGTGCTGGAGACATAAGCTTGAAATATTTTTCTTATTGTTTTATGAGTAAAGAGTTTGTCCAAGAAGGCAGGGGCCCCTGAGAACACATATTAAAAAGAAATAGAAAATTCTTGACCAGATTTGCCAAGCACTTTCCATGTACTAGCTCATCAGCTCCTTGCAGCAACCCCAGGTACGTCATTGTCCCCATCTTCATAGGTAGGGCCCAGAGGCCCAGAGAGGTGAAGCCACTTCTGTGGGGTCACACAGCCCCAACAGTTGAAAGAAGCATGTGCCTGTTCCAGAGGGGGAGCTCCTTCAGAGGTCCCATCTTGCCCACCTTCTCTTGCTTCCCCTATCTCTCCCACCATCTCTGGCTTCTCCTGGCCCCCTGAGGGCCCCTGGCCTCTTCTAGGCCATGTGGATACTGGGAGCTGCCCAGAGTCTGGGACACAGCCACTTGGCCACCCCGGTCCATTGCTCAAGGGCCTGGATCTGGGGGACCCAGCCAGTCTGGAACATGCGGAAGGAGCTATCTCTGCTTGGCACCTGCCCCATGACAAACCCTGCCAGATGTTTTCCACTGTGACCTTTATGACCACTCTGGGCTGTGATGGTTATTATCCATCTTATAGAGGAGGAACTATAGACTCCAAGAAGCAAAGTCACTTGCCAGGGTCCCACAGCCAGTGAGAGGCAGCGCTGGGGACTCGGACACAGATCACTCTGCCTGGAAGCCACAGTCTTGTTGCTCCCCAGGTCATGCCTGAGTCTCTCCTAAGGGAGATAAGACACAAAATAAACAGTGCTTACACAAACCAGAAAGGCCTATAGGGAAGGCCAGATAAGAGGCTGCGGACAGACACAAAGCGAGGCTTCCCTGGGCAATCTCCGTACTAGCACAAGGGGAACCAAGGGGAACGCCCCACAGGCAGGAGGGGCAGCGTGGCCAGTCAGCACCCTCCTTCCCAGAAATGGGCTGCCACACCAAGTCCCAGAGCACAGGCACCATTCTTGTTTTAGAGAGGGGAAACTGAGGCCCAGAGGAGGAAGTGCACTTCTCCAAGGTCATACGTACTATTCAGAAGCAGCAGATCAGCCTGAGACTCAGGTCCTGATGGAGCAGACTGTCTCTGGCCACCCTGAGCTGGGCTGGTCCTGCCTTCCTGCTCCTCCCTCTGAGGCCCTGTGATTCATGTGGGCAGCTTTAGATTCCCATCTTAGAGATAAGGAAACAAAGGCTCGGAGAGCAGTCACAGGGCCACTTTCCTGTGAGATGGCCTGGTGATAGGATGCATGTGGGTGACACCACAGGGGCCCACATGGGCCCTGAGGCCTATGTGGTGTCCCCTGGTTAACCATGTGGGCAGCCCCATGGTGGCCTCCTATCAGATACTTCCTGCTCCACAATGTGGGCACATGGGACAGAAGGGTTTGTGGTCCTCTGCCAGCAGACGCAGAGGCATCCTGGCTGCATGGTTGCTATAGATGCTCCTGAGGATGCTCTGGGCAGTGACCTTTCTCACCTGGCTGGGACAAAGAGCCGACAAGGGCACAAGTCAGGGCTGTGGTGGATCCCTCCGGCCACATACCCCACACCATGGTCCCAGACCTTGTGACAGAACGGCAGGGCCCCTGTGGGCACAGGACAAAGTGGATAGCAGGGAGGTGGGGTCATTTGGCCCTAGCCATCAGAATTTGGAGTACAGACTTGCCCAGGCAAGACGGGGAAAAAACCCAGAGAGAGAAGAGAATCAGAGGAAAAATGGACGGAGGGGACAGACCCCGGAGGGAGCTGGGCAGAACAGGGTTCGGTTTAGTAAACCCCTGAGCATGGGCAACTTTCTTCCCACTCACTTGGTCACGTGATCTTCTAACCTCTAAGACAGAGGAGAGAAACTGAGGCTGGGGCCAAGGTGATGGGCCAGCCCAAGAACACAAAGTTAGGAGTAAAGGGCAGGAAAAGAGGTGTGGGGAGGGGCTCAGCCTCCCGGGCATATTACATAGCGTATTTTTGGTTGTCAAGTGACTAGAGGGTCCTCACTCCCTGCAGAGGGTGGCTCAGTTCTACAAAAGAAAAAAACAGAAACGCCAGTGGTGCCTGCCTGTGAAGAAATGCTGCCTGTGTCCTGGACTGTCCGGGCGTCCTCCATCTCCAAGCCCAGTGAAAGGAAGGACACTGCCCTGAACCTCAGCTCCTCATGTGACTGCTAGTGGCTGAAGCAAGACAATGGCCCTGGGCTCCACAGAGGCCACTGCTCTGGGGAAGAGATAGGGCTGGTGGATTCCTGTGCTGTCAGAACATCCCTTTCAGCCTGCTCAGTGGCATGCACCTATAATCCTAGCAACTGCAGAGGCTGAGGCAGGAGAGTCACAAGTTTCATGGCCAGCCTGCGCAATGCAGTAAGACCCTGCCTCAAAATGAAAGGGGATGACACTCACACCTAGCGTGTGCGAGGCCCCCGGTTTGGCTCCCAGTCTGTCTGTCTCTGTCTCTGTCTCTCTCTCTCTCACACACACACACCCAGGACACACTCACCCAGTGCAGGGTGAGCCAGCTCAATTGCCCTCCCCGCTCTGCTGTAGCTCTTGGGTTCTCATAGGACTTGGAATGGAGCCTGTCACGATCCTAGTGATTTTCTAATCAGAGTGCAGGGTGGGTAAGGGGCGGGCCTGGACTGGGAGGGATAGATGGCAGGGGTCAGTGGTGGGCAGCAGGGACAAAGCCTGGGCACCTGAGATATGGAGGAAGAAAGAAAGGACCACAAGCCAGGAGATGAAGAGAGCGCGGAGGCAGCCAGGAGCAGGGACTTGTTCGTGACCCTGGGAAGCTTGAGGTCACAGAGCGAGGCAGAAAGATAGCCATTTCCCAGGCATCCAACTGTGCACGGCCATAGGGTAAAGAGCTTTGTGTTCTTTATTTCATTTTATCCACAAAACAGCCTTGCTCAGGAGGTGTCCTGCCCCCATTTTGTAAATCAAAGCTCAGGCAGAGTAAGTGACTTGTCCAAGGTCATACAGTGATGCCATCAACCATGATCTGTAGGACAGACAAAGCCTGCTTGGCAGCAGGAGGGTAGACACGGAGGTGGCCTTCATTAGGAAGAACAGCATCAGGGACAAGAGAGGGACAAATGTAAACCAGGGCACAGGAAGAGGCAATGACCTTGGGGACAACTGCAACATGCAGCTGGATGAGAGGGTGTCACAGACAGGGTGCAGGACAGACTCAAATGCAGGGCATTCTGCTAACGGCCTGAGGAGCACTCCTCTACACCACCCAGGTCGTGGAAAGCAGGACAAGTCTGAGACACTGTCACAGGCCACAGGAAGCTAAAGAGACAAGGCAAACCACATGTCATGGGGTGTCCTGGAAGGGATTCTGGAACAGTAAAAAGACTTGAATATAAAAACAGGTGAGGGCTGGAGATACAGCTCAGTGGAGTAAGTGCTTGCCTGGCAAGCGCAGGGACCTGAGTTCGATGCCTGGTACCACAGTAAATAATTAAATAAATAAAAGTAGGTGAAATCAAATACAGCATAGAGTTCAATGAACAGGAAGGTATCAGCATCGGCGTCTTAGTTTTGACCAATATACTGAAAAAGCAAAAGATGCTGCACAGCAGAGGAAGCTGGGTGACGGGTGGCGAATCTATGCCACATGGGCCGCCGCGGGCACGCAGAGCCCTCTCTGTCGGCACACAAGCCAACTCGCCGGAGCAGCTGCGCGCTGGGCAACAGTTGCTTTTTCCTAAATTAAAACTTCAGCATTCAGGTCTAATTGCAGTGTTGGCACTCTGTGATGAATAAGTGAGTTTGGGATTGCAGTTTGGGGACTCGGTTGCTAAAAGGTTCGCCACCACTGGGCTCGAGGAACTAGCATCTCTGCAGGTTTTCTGTAAAGCTGAAATGATTCCAGAGTGAAATGCCCTGATGCTCCCGCGCAGTACTGGAGACTGAACTCAGAGCCTTTGGCTTATGGGGCCAGTGCTGGTCCACGGAGCCATACCCAGCTCCTCAAGGCTCACTTTGTAGGTTTCTTGGACTGCCTGTTGACAGAAAGAGGGGCTTTGCAGGGAGGCAGGCCCTGGAGTCTGCGGTGGGGTCCTTTCAAGACGCGAGGCTCCTCACCCTTTCCAAAGCACCCTGAGGGCAGAACTCATACCTGACACGTTTGAGCCTTTGCTCCAGTGTCATTTTCCTTTCCTTCTCTCTCCTGCTTTTTGCTTTTCTTGGGTTTTGCTCCTCACTCTCTTTTTAGTCCTGAGGATTGAACTCAGCCCCTTTGCACTAAGCTACCACCCTAGCCTATTTTTTATTTTGAGACAGGATCTAAACCACTAAATTTTCCAGAGTAGGCTCAAACCTGTGATCCTCCCCCATCAGCCTCCCAGAGTGCTTGGGATTACAGGTGTGGGCCGGTAGGCCCTGCTCACTTTTCTTTATCTTAAAAAATTCGTAACAGTTCAGCATCCTATTCCAAATCGTACTGGTTTGGTTTTGCAATGAAAGTGTCCCATTCTATTCCCCAGGGCAGTCTTATGTCCTGGAATAAAAAACTCCAAATGTAAAAATCAAGCGTGAAACCTCAAGAGTGGATAAGCTGACTTTGAGAGGGTGGGTGGAGAAAGTCCTGAGCTCTGGCCAGAAAAACACAGCTGGAGAGGAAGGGGGAGGGGACCAGAATACACACAGCTCCTTCCACAGGCTGGACGCAGCCAGCCGGTCACATTCATTCATTTACTCACCCGTTCGCCCTTTCCGCTTATTCTTTTTACTTTGTGGCTGCACTGTTCTGAGTGGGTACAGCAGGGGACAAAACAGCCTTGCTTTCACAGAATTTACACGCGAAATGGAGTAAGTACGGTAAATCGGGCAAATATGAAGCATACTCCATTGTGTAAACGGTAAAGAGAACAATTAAATACGAGAGGACGACAGAAAGTGGGAGGTGGGGGACAACTCCCAATAGGTGGCCAGAGAGGGCGACATTCCAGTAGATCCAAAGGAAACGAGGCCACCGGTTTACAGATGTTTCCTCGTGTGTTTTTCCACAACTGTGGATGGGAATTATTTCTCCTCTTATGGCTGAGCAAAGTGAGTCTTGAAAGGGCCAATTATTTACTCCAAATCAACTAGAAAATGATGAGGATGTGGTGGGAGGGCACAGATGACCCAGGCTCCTGGCTCTCCCCAGGGAAGCTGGTAGGAGCATCCCGGTCTCCAAATCCTCAGAATAAACATGGCCGCTCACTGGGGGCGGACACAGGCTCCCTAGTGTGGCTGAGACGACTCGCTAGAAGAGGGGAGAAGAGGGAGGAGAGCAGCACACCCTGCACTACCTCTCCACCAGGTTTGAGGGGGTCAGAGGTGCAGTGGGTCACACCCGCCCTGCAGGCCCTGGATGGGCAGAAGGGGGAAGCTGGTCTGAGACCACCAACTAGTGACTGAAAGGGACCTGCCATCTCCTCAGCGCAGCCTAGGTCTGTACAAGGTGACCCTAAGGGCTATCTGAGCTGGGGTTTGCTGACTTACCCAGGTCTGGCTGCCCCATCCAGCTGTCCCCTCATACCCCCTTCCTTGGTGGCTTGAGCTCTCCTCAGAGCTGGGACCACACAGGGAAGAGACCAAGATGGGACTGCCCTGACCCTGGCCCATTCCTTCACTCTTCCCTCCGAGCTGCAGAAATGACTCACTTTCCCCAGAGGGCCTGGGAGGGGCAGAGTCAGGCTGAGGAACTGCAGGTTGCCAAATCTACCTCCCCGCTCTGCCTGAGATGGCTCTGGGCCCCAGGACAGAGCGGACAGAGAGCGACGCAGAGATAAGCGGCTGGGAAGGTGCCCGTCTCTCCTTATCCAATGCCAGTGTGTCACTGGGCACTGTTCAAACAAAACCTGGTGGGGAAGAGACATTCCCCAGGACTTTCCTGAATGAGCTTTAGGGCTGACTCACACCCAGCCACCCAGGGACAGCATGAAAATCCACAGATCACCAAAGAAGGGAAATACGGGGTCTGTGAAGCAATCGCCTCAGTGGCCCAGTCAGAGATGACCAGAAGTAATACTCACATACAATTTATTTTCCAAGGAAACACGTTATGCAACAGATGGTCACTGGAAGTAGCTGCAGAGTGCGATCCTGTGACTGAATTCTATTTCTTCAGTAGCCAATACTGGACATATAGAGATGTTACCCTAGTGACCCTATGCACACAGACTGGCTGTAGGGCCAGCCACCTGCGGACCCTTCCCTAGCTCTGCCCTGTGAGGGGCTCCTCCCCCCACCTCCTTGAGCACCTGCCCAGCCCAGGGCAGGTTGGGACAGCCAGGGTCTCTGTCTCCCGCTCAACACACACACATCAGGGAAGAGCAGCAAACAACTGAGAGGTACAAGTGCCCCAGGGCAGAACAGTGCCACCTACTCATCCAGCTCAGAACTTGCTTCTGGCTGCTGCACCCCACCCCCCAATGGCTCCCACCTCCCACTTGCTCCCTTCACAGTGAGCTGGATATAAAACACCCTCAGCTGTGCTGGATGCTCCCCAGGGCGTGCAGAGAACAGACTCTGGAGTCAGGGAGAACACTGGCTCAATCACCTCTCAGCTGTGGGCCCTGGCCACGGCCCTCACCCCATCATACCTCTGCCTTCTCATCTGTTAAATGAGGACACACACCTGCAGTCCCAGCTGCTGGCGAGGCTGAGGCAGGAGGCTCGCTTGAGCCCAGGAATTCAAGGCTTGCCTGGGCAATGTGGCAGGACCCTGCCTCAGAAAAGGGGGAATAGGATCCATGTCTTTAGAGCGGACTCAAGTGTGAAATGAGTCCATACATGTGTTGCTTAGCACAGGGCCCAGGTCAAAGTCAATGCTCAGTAAATTGTGCTCTCATCTCCTGCTCCATGGAAGTAAGGAAGGCAAAAAGAGCTCCACAATCAGGAGGGACCCAGTTCCTGTCCTCAGGACGTCAGCCTGAGGCTCAAAGGCATCCAGGGTTCTTTGTGAAGCAGTCAGGGACTCTTTCACAGCCAGTGTAGTTCCAAGCTGGCTGGCTATTTCCCTGGAGCAATTATTTCTACACTTGAACTCCCAACTGTGCGGGGTGCTTTCCCTGACTTGTCCTGGACCGGCCTAGCCTCTGGTCCCTGGGCTATAGGAATAAGGACCAGGAGCAGAGCTCAGCCAGGATCCTTCAGTGATCCTGTCCCTTGCTGCCTCATCTTTCCTCTACCTCATGTCCTCTACCATCAGGAGTGACTTCCCAGGTGCAGTGCCCCATAGCTTGCTGCTCCCTGGGCAAAAACACACACGCGAGGCTGGGAGATGCAGGAGGCCGCAAGGGGTGGCAGGAGCAAGCCCTGGCTTGAGTGCCTATGTGCATCAGGCCACTCAAACATGATGGAGGGGTCCAGGCAGGGCCCTGGGTGATCGTGGGCATGGTGTGTGTTGGGGTGTGCGGTCTCTAAGCAAGCAGGGGGCCCAATCCTCAGAGAGGAACCAGGCCTGGGGCCACGGTCTAGAGGCAGTTCCTACAGAGAAGCACCCATGGGCAGGGCAGGCGGGACGGGGGAGACTCTAAACTGGTGAGAAAAAAGGGGAGTTCAAACCCCACAGAGATCCCTTTCTTCAGGAAATGGAGCTCAGACACAAGGGTGAGGGCCTGACCGTAGTCTCGGCTGCCTTAGACACCAGGAGGGTGAGGAGGGGAGGGGAGGCTCGGAGCTGGATAGTCAGTTAACCAAACAGCTCAGAGGTGTAACTGGCCAAACAGGCTTTAGGGGATGAAAGAGGAAATCTTCAAGCAGGGAGGGGTATCGCATACCTGGGCCAGCATTCTGGTAGGCTGAGGCAGGAGGACTGCCAAATTTAAGTACAGCCTGGGCAATTAAGTGACTTAGTGAGAAGCTGTCACAAAATAAATAAAAAAGGGCTGGGGATGTAGCTCAGTGTGAGGTTCTGGGTTTGATCACCAGTACTGCAAAAGAAATCATCAAAGGGGGAGCAGACTCTCCAGAGATTTGGCTGAGGGAGCATCTCCTGATTTCTGAAGTGAGTCCATTGGTCAGGGAGGCCAGGCCGGCGACATCTCCGAGCCTTAGGAGGCCCCTGTTCCCCCCTAGAAAGGGGCTCCAGTCTGAACCCCCACTTCTGTGGAGCTCCGTCAAAGCCTGGGAGGGCAGGGTCCTGAGGGCTCGGATCTCTCTGGGGTCACAGAGGTCATATGGAAAGAATTCAGAGGTCAGCATACGGCCCCTCCCCCCACTAGCTGCTTCAAAGACAGAATCTCTGTCCTCACCTCCTCCCAGCATCCCAGTCCCTGGAAGCCGCAGGGCTGGGGTGTGGGGCAGGCAGCAGGGCAGGAAGAGGGGCTCTGCAGGGCTGTGCTGGATTGCTCTGGGCAGGCAGCCTAGGCTCAGTGTCTGGGCTACACCAGCTGCTCACACAACCCTTCTGGGCTCTAGGCTCCCATTTGTCAAAGCGATGGGCTGTCCACTGCCCTGCACCAATCACCACATGCTATCTGTGTCCTCTCCTCCTTCTCCTGCTGCCGATTGGTTCCTGCCCCTCCCCCAACCCACGTCCACTCTGCGGTGCTGAGTTAAACAGGAGGCAGGTGGGGTCCTGTCACCGCCCTGCTCTCTTACCCTTTCCACCCTGCCAGCTATATATTTTCTACACATTTTCACCTTTTCTTCCTTTAGAGGATTTAAATGAAATCTTTTGGTACAGAAGAAAATAAACCCTTTGAGCATAAAGCAATACAATAAAATTTGACTTGAAAACACACACACATACACACACACTCACTCATACACCTGTGGCTTGGTTCCCCATTGCTGCAGGACTAAAGTCCGAATCTCTCTCACCTGTATGGCCATGGAATAGAGTCCAGGTCCTACATTTCCAGCACTGATTCTACGATTCTGACTCTAGCGGGCCAGTACCAGGATAGCGCCATGCATTGTCCTATATATAACTGTAGCATTGGTTGGCAGAGCTGGAGTCTGCGCCTCCAAGAACCTCCATGTGGGAGTGTGCAAAAGAGGCACCAGGGGAGTTGGAAAGAACACAAGACTCAGCAGCCTAGGGATCTGGGTTCTAATTCCGGCTCTGCCACTGCTGCTGTTGGGCTTTGGGTAAGTTACCTAACCTCTCTGTGCTTCAGGTTCCTCATCCAACATCATCTGATGGATTTGCATGTCAGATTCATGTTTTAAGCACACTGGTTATGAACATCTTCAGCTGGTAGAAATCTCTTTTGAGACTCCTTGCCTCCCTCCCTGTGCTCTGCTGGCTGAAACGACAAAATAAGATGCCCAGGACAGTGTTGGGCTCAGAGCAGATGTGTAATAAATTAGGACTTCTAAAGCATGTTCTGAGGTCTGCTAGTACTCGAACATGAGGAGCTGTCAGGGATGCAGGCCCTGGACCTTACTCCAAACTTACTAGGTGAGAATCCCAGGAAAGATGGCAAAGAAACCTGCGTTTAAAACCAGCTTCCCTGTGACTCTCAGGCACCCTCACAGGCGTGACCATGGGCTTGTCGCCCTGACCTGAAGTCCCTGTGTGTCCCACAAGCACAGCTCTTCTGGAATGGGGTGAACGTACTCAGGGTTCTTCCTACCAGCTTGAAAACATGACCCAGGCCTTGGCGCTCAGCCAATTGAGGTAAAAATTTCAGTCCCTCCATGTGCCTGCCTAGTGGTGTGACCTTGGTCACTTGGCTCACCCTCAACGCCTCATACTTAAAATGCCAATAAACCACCCGAGCTGCCAGTGTTGTTGGAATGAGCTGATCCAAGCAGACCCAACAGGAGGAGGTGTCTATGCAGAGCCCATCCAGGTGCTGAGGTGGGAAGTTGCAAAACAAAGTGGGAGATGCTTCTCTGTGCCGCTGCCTCCTCCACAGCCCTGGGAGTAAATCCATGTGACCACAGGACACTGCAAGCCCTGTTCACTGGGACAAGAGACTTCCCTTGTAAGGCTGGTCAGCGACCTTTGCAGAAGAGGCTAGGGGTGGAGTTTGTGGGGAAGAAGGCTGGTCATTTGCTCAAGGCTTTCCATAAAGTGACTACAACCAGGAGAGCCACAACCCTAACGGCCAGACTCACAGCCAAGGCAGCAGAACTGCACATGTCATGTGTTTGAAAACACAGACGCTGGATACAGACTGTTCAGGATAAATCTGCATCTGCAAATACTGGTTCTACTTGGCTGGCAAACTCCTACTTATCCTTCAATACCCTACTCAAATATCACTTCCCTGGGCCAGGCTAGCTGTCCATTCCTCTGGGCCTTCAGAGGCCTTCGGTCTGTCCACTCACCAAATACTACTCTGCAGCTTCCTTGCTGACTTGTGTCTCTCCCACAGATCCAGGACCTCTTGGCACTGGGACTGTTGGTTCAGTTGGAATTCCATGTTTTGCTGCTTTCCAAGGTCCCTTCTTCTCCCCACTAAAAATTTCCTTTTCTAACCACTGTTCCTTTCCCTGACACAGGCCCCTTTATTTTCTAGGGTTTAAGGTTTTAGACCCCTTTTCTGAAAGGTCCACATCTGCTTGTTCCTGAGCTGGTGCTGAAAGGATGATCCAGAAAGAACCCAGGTCAACCTCTTCCTGTGGGAGGCGAAGCGTGGCATCTCGGAGACCAGGTCCTCCGCAGGGTTTCGGGGCCAAGCCAGCCACAGGGCGTGTGTGTGGCACAGTGGTCCAGAACTTGGACTCTGAGCCAAACTGCTCAGGCTCAGATCTGATCTGGTGCTTACGGATCAAGAGAAATTTATTATCTCTCTGTGCCTTGGTTTCCCCTCCTATAAAATAGGAGGGACAATGACTGTTTCATAGGGTTGATGGGAGGAGTAAGTGAATTTAGCAGAGGATTTTAGCATTGTGCTTAGCAAACACAAAAGACAACTTATATTATATTTATTACTATTAAGAATAATAAATGCTATGGGCAGGAAAAAACAGAAGGATTCCTGAAGAAAACCCCAGCCCAGCCAGTTCTTATTGTATCATGCACGCCCCCAAGGCCACATCAAATGTTACCAACCCCAGGAAGCCTTTTCTGAAGCAACTTGCCCAGCCCTGGGCTGGTCACCCTCTACCGGCATCAAGCTCATTCTGCCCTACCCTCCTCCACGGACTGTGAGCTCACTAAGGGCAGCACTTCCTCCTTCCCCAACCTGGGCCCGAAGTGCACAGCTGGGTTGCTAGAAACACCTGTCAAGCTGCCAATTCCTCACGGTATGGGTTTGACCATGGCCCCAAGCAGCTGGACTGGGACAGCCACTCTCCATCAGCCCCGGTGCAGATCCCTAGAGAGCCCAAGGCCCTTCCAGATCCATCCTGGCCAAGTGTGGGAGTCAGAGATGAAAATCAAGGGCTCTGCCCAGCAGAACTCTGCTGGCAACAAATGAGCTGACATCTATTAGGTGCTTGCTATAGGGGAAGCACTGATCCTGGCACTTTACAAGAATTTTATCACCTTTGAAGAAACCCTCTGAGTGTGGTAGTGTCCATTGTCCCCATCTTACTCAGAAACATGGGTTAAGAATTAAGAAATCTGGCTGAGGCCACACACAGGATGATAGAGATGAGCTCAAGCCAAGGCCGGCTGGGCTGGGGCTTGAACTCTCAGTCTGTCAGTGTGCAGACACAAGAGAGAGAGACCAGACTTCCATCCAGAGCTGGGGCCCAAGTCTGGGGATGGTAGCAAAAGGGCTTCAGAAATTCATGATGTGGGTGCAGGGAGATGATCTAGAAGGTTTCTGAGAACAGCTCGGGAGAGAGGAATAGGCCTAGAGGGCTGGGGACATTTGCTAATGGCTCTCATTAGCGGCACCTACTTCCTTGCGTCCATGCCTGCCATGTGCTCGGAGCTTAACTTCCTGTTTAATACCTGTAATCGCCAAGGGAAGGAGTTTTTATCTCCACTTCACAGGTGAAAGTCTGGGGCTCAGAGCAAACTCACCTGCTCCAAGGTCCCTTACCACAGCGAAGCGGTGGATTGAGGGTGGAAGCTCAAGGGAGTCCTGCAGTCTCTGCTCTGAGCTACTCTGTGAGAACACGGCCTGGTGGCGACAGGAGGGGTCCAATGCACAGGGGAGGGAGCCACTCAGCTTCCACCCTGGGATGGCATTCAGTGCCTACATGTCCTGTATTTGGGGCCAAGCTTCAGTACTCCTCCCGGCCTGCGTGCGTGTGTGCATGTGTGCGTGTGCACGTACCTGTGTGTTGGAGGAGTGGTAGTTAAAGGTCTGGGTAAAGAATCTCCCAACTATAATGGGGAAGTAAAGAAACTGCAATGAAATTGGCCACCTTAGAGACTTTCCTTCCTCCCTGCTTTCCTGTAGACAAGGAAGGGCAGAGGTGAGGGCCACCAGCTACCCTGCTTCCTCACTCTTCATGAGGCTTATAGGTACCGAATAACCACAGCAGTACTGCTCCCCTTTCCTAAGGACCTGCTATGGGCATCACCCCACAAGCTCTGCAACTTAGCCTAAACCACCAAGCACTCTTCACAGTACAAGCAAGGGGTTGCTATCATCCCATTTCATGGAGGAGAAAAGCGAGGCTCAGAGATGGTCACTCACCGAAGGTCACCCCACTAGGACTAAGCAGCAGAGGAGAGACCAGAACTCACATCAATCTGACTCCCAAGCCTGTATCCTAATGAAAAGAGCTCTAGATTAGGAGTCCGAGATCAGGGTCTAAGTGCTGCTTCTAACTTACTCTGCGGCCTCAGGCTGAATCTCTCCTCTTCCCGAGGAGGAACTTGGTTTAGATGATGCCTAACTCCTAGTTCCCCTAAGCCCTGTGAACTCTTGTGCCCCCTCGTCTCTCCCTCACCCTGCCCACAGCTCCCAGAAGCCCAGCAGGCTGCCGAGTAACCACACTGGGCACACAGGGCATGGAAAAATGAAGTGCGGCCTTTTGCCCAGAGCAGCCTGAGACACCCAGGAACCACAAAGCCACAGATTGCCTCAAGGCTGGCCACAGGCACAGCGGCCCAGTGGGCAGAGCGGCTGGGCATCTTCTGTGGCCATCACTTCCTCTGCTCTCACTTCCCAGCAGGAGGGTATACACAAGCTGGGGCGGCAGGCTCAGGCTCTGGGCCCTCTGGTGCCCAGGTGGTCAGGATGGTGGGAATGTGGTCATGTTGGGAAAATCCAAGGCTGAGTTTAAGTGGAGATTAGAAGCAAGTCTGACTCTGAAGGCAACTTCTGCCCACCATGCCCTGCTGCCAGGAATGTCTGGAAGCCTCTGGGATGGAGGCCTACACACCTCTCTCTTGTCCCTGGATTAGCTAAGAACCCAGGTCCTGGACAACCACAAGTCTCCTTGCACTCTGGACAGGTGACTACACTGAGGGCCTCTGCCCTCACACTTGACTCTGTCTCTCTCCTGCGCCCTACAATCCGTCCTCTGCACAGCAGCCAGGGCTTTTCTATAACAAACTCCACCTATGGAGTCCTCCAGGGACTTCTCGTCACTCTTAGAATGAAATGCCAGCTCCCCCGAAAGTCCTCCGTGGCCTGCTCTTTCACACCCCCCTCTTCCCACTCCTTTCCCCTTGCTGCCTCTGTGCAGCCACACAGGCCTTCTCACCACCCATAACATGCCAAGTTCCTTGTCCCTGTCTCAGGCCCTTTGCACTTGCTGTTCCTTCCACTGGGAACTCTTTTCTCCCACATCTTTTCCTGCCTGCCTCCTCCCAACCTACTGCTCCCAGTTTAGATGCCAGCTCCCACCCTGGCCACCATTTAGGGCAGTGATGGTGATCCTTTCAGAGCGTTCAGTGATAACAGACAGCCCACTGTGGCTTACATCCCAGAGATTTGCCACTTCTGATCTAGGGTAACCCTTCCTCTCGCAGCCATTCCCCTGCCCTGTCGTATTATCTTTCTTCTCTCTCAAGTGATCTTTCTAAAAGGTCAGTTTGCTTCATCAATACCCACGTCCTCTCCTAGAATGGAGTTATAGTGGGGCAAGGATCTGCTGCCCTTGCCCTGGTAGGAACCACATTGGTTCTCATCACCCTGTAGACAGCCATGCTGTAGCTCAGCGAGGTGGGTAAACTGTCCCAAGCCACAGATCCAGGGAAGGGCAGGATTCAGACCTGAGTTGGCCTGATGCCCAGGCTTTCTGTGCCCTTCTTTTGAGGGTGCGGCTGCCACAGCCAGGGGCTCCTTTGGGGGCCTTTGCCCAGGGCAGACTGATTCACAATGAGGCTCTTGGGGAGGGTCCAGGAATGGGGAGCCCACCTACTTCCCAGGGGTCCTTCTGCTGGGGCCTGTGGGTGCGCCTGGCACAGTCCTGGAGGTGGAGAGGCACAGGTCAGTAAGAGCAAAATCAGAATGGGGGGCCCCCAAAACCAGTGAGTGGGGAAATCCTAAATACCTCCTTTTGTGCAGAAGGGGAAACTGAGGCTCATGGAGGGGAAGGGACCAGCCTAAGGACACACAGCCAGTCAGTGGTGGACCCCACTGCCTTCCCCTCTTCCACCCTGCAGAACATTCGGTAAAAGAAAAGCCCAGGCTGGCCCAAATGTAGCCCAGAGCTGCCAGGCCTGAAGCCAGGCTGGGCCTGCAGGGGACCCCTGAGAGCAGGACCTCTGGATTCACTCTTTCAAAAACATTCCCCAAGAGCCTGCATCCGAAGGGACAAAGAGGCTCTGAAGATAAAACACCACCTCGCGCAACTGTATGGCAGCTTCCATGAAGGTCAGACACATAAAGACCTTCTGACCAGCAGCCATGTACCCGGGGGTCGTGAGTGCCTATATCTGCAGAGACAAACATGAGAACATCACAGCAACCACAGCGGTCATGCATGGACATTCATGTGGACATCTACCCAACATGACACAGCTCAGCCTAAAAGGAAGCAGACACTGGGACAAGGAACAACACAGATGACGTCACAAACACTGTGTGTTGACCTAAGTTGGAAAAAACCAGGCATAAACGAGTGTGCATGTGAGAATCACTGCAGATGGAGTTCAAAACCAGGCCAGGGAGAGGACAGAAAACAGGCCAGTGGCTGCCTGTTACAGGGGGCGGGGCGCACATGGGGACCATAAAAATGTCTCATGTTTGATCCACATGGTATGCGGGTGTGTCCATTTGTAAAAGCCAAGCTAAGATGTGTATGCACTTTGTTAAGTAAAGTATACCTGGATGTGTGAAAGTGCCACCTCTGCCCTCAGGATGTCATCCTTGTCCCGGGCAGGACAACAACAGCAGCTGATCCTGACTGGGCCTCTGCATGTGCCAGCACTGAGCCGGGCTCTTTTAAACAGATGTTGATTAAATTCTTCCAACCACCATACAAAGCGCCATCTCTGAGATGAGGAAGGGAGCTTCACAGAAGTGACATACTGTCCAAAGTGACACAGCAAAAAGCGATGAGACAGGGCTGAACTTGACCTGCTGGTCTCCAAGATCCACTGCTGCCACTTGGGTAATTCAGTCCTCTCCCTGTCCTGCTCCCCCCACCCACAGCGCCCGTCCTTTCCAGGGCTGGGGATGGCTCATGTGTGTACTGGACTCAGAGCTTCTTCGAAAGAGCAGCTGAGGAAATGAGTCCTTCCTGCCCTTTCCGCCCTCTCATGGCCACACATCTGAGGTCATTTCAGCCTTGGCCCTCGGCCCAGTGAGAAGTAACACCTCAGGGGTGGAAGGCTGGGTTGACCCAGGGTCTTTCTCAACCCCTGGGCTCTCCCAGCCTGGACAGTGGCCCCAGAGTACCAGGAAGCCTTGAGGTTAGAGTCCCCTCCCTTGGCCCTGGTTCCCAAGTGATGCAACCCAGTGTCTGGACTCAGAGAATCATAAAATGTTTCTCTGGAATAACAACCACCACCGCCACCATTTCTCTTGTTCTTATATGGTACCAAGGGCGTGGCTGACAGCTATAAATGTTACCTCATTAACTGTCACTGAGAAGCCTTTGAGACAGGTGCCATCAGATCCCATTGCACAGAGAGGCGCCTGCAGTGTTCCAGTCAGGAGGAGCCGGGGCTGGGCATTACTGAGTTGGTCTATGCCAGCCGTGCCCCTGTACGCATGGAAGACTGAGGCCCACGAGGCCCAGGAAGAGATAGTGTCTTGTTCGGACCACATAAAAGGTCAGTGGCAGAGTCTGGGCTGGAAGCCAGGTCTCCACCAGTGGCTTTGCTTTGCTTTCAGTGACCAGAACCATGCTTGGTGCAGGCCTAGTGTACCTGGGCAGGCAGCTGGTAAGGCAGGCTGAGGCTTTGCAGAGGTAAATATTGACACGACTGTGTTTACAATGTAACCCGAGTCCTCCTAGCTGCTGCCCCACCCCGCCCACAGCTTAGCAGCCAAGAAGGCAAAGGAGCTCAGACTGATCCACAGGAGGCCTCTGGGCCAGGGCCACTCCTCCTGCCCAAAGGGACACCTCTTGTGGGGGACCTGCACTGTGTCAGGCAGAGGGACTATTACATGTGCCTGGGGTACAGACGGGTGGGAGTCACAGGCCTGGGTTCCAGTCCACTAACAGGCAGTAGTGCATGAACGGGAAGAAAAGGTTTTCCTCACAGGCCAGGGCTGCGCACAGGTGAAGGAGGTATCAGCATCTCTGCCTGGCCGGCACCCAGCCTCAGCTAGCTCTGACGACCTCTGGCTGCTGCCCAGAGGGCCCACCCGCAGCCCCACGGGGCTTTCCCAGTTTCTGCTGCGAGAGTGGCAGCTGAGGCTACAGCCAGAGTCTGGAGGAACAGGGGAGGGTGGGGGGTTGGGGAGGGGAGGCCGCTGCCTAGTTCGGTATCCAGGGACCTGTGAGGCTCCGCTTTCATTACTCAAAAACTGGGAAAAGCTGCAGGGAGCTCCGTGGATGCAGCCCCTTCCCCGCCAAGCCCTGAAGGGAGGAGGAAGCCATTCCTGGGCTTGTCATTGGGCCAGGACAGCATCCCAGCCACCCCCGTCCTTAGGCCCCCCCAGAACATAGACTCCCAGTACCACCTGGCAGTTGGGTGCCCTCGGCCTGGGCAGTTCATTAAATTCTGCCTCGTAGGCTCTAACTCTTCAAGGACAGGAGAGGACCCTCATTTTCATCTGTGAATACATGAATGAATCTGAAGCACTTCACCTATGGCCCCACCCACAACCAAGTGCAGCCACCTCTCCCAGGAAGCCTTCCCTGATACACACCACGGCTGTGATGGCTCTGGAGCTGCAGCCCCAGGTTGGCACTTGTTTCTGTCTTGCTCCAAGGCTAGCTGGGAACTTGTCCTTTCTCCCCCAGGAAACCAGTTTCTTTCCTTTTAAAAAATTTTTTTAGTACTGGGGATTGAACCCAGAGCCTTCATTCCCAGCTACATTCCCAGCTGTCCTTTTAAAAATCTTTTTTATTTTGAGACAGGGTCTCACTAAGTCATTAAGTTGTCTGGGGCAGAGGGACAGTGCGAGTCATCCAGACTCAGCAAATCTCCTCCAGTCCTGCCTGCCTCCCATGCTCCACACAAAGTAGCCCGTGTGGTTGCCTCAAAATGCAAATCTGACCTCCCCACTCCCCTTTGTCTAAACTCCTGCATCCCACCCTGGCGCCTCTAGGATGAAGCCCCACATCTCTAACGCGACCCTCCCAGAGTGCACCTGCCCTGGCCGCCGCCTCCCCGCCATGCCCTGCACCTGCGGATGAGCTCAGTCCCATCTTGCACACATGGTTCCTTCTGCACCAATGCCCTTCCTGGGCCCACTCACTCTTTGCTTTCTCTTTTTCAGACAGTGTCTCACCACATAGCTCAGGCTGACCTCAACTCATGGCGATCTTCCTCTCTAGTGCTGGGATTACAGGCACGCACCACCCCGCCCGGCACCTCTCCTTCTTTCTTTCCATGTGACACCTTGAATGTCACATCCTCAGCAGCCCTTTTCTGATCCCCAGGCCAGGTTCCTCCATCGGGTCCTCCAGCACCCCACCTTGTTTCCTTGGCAACAGCAACGGCACTTGTCATTTCCTGCCTTTATCTGCCTGTACCTCAGACTGTGGAAGGGGAACCTACCTGTCTCATTCACACTGACCACAGCCCCGGGCCTTGTGTTGTACCACGCAGACTTGTTTGGTGAATAAATAAACAAAGCTTTGATGACCACAGGGTTGATGGTGTCAGGGCACTTACCTAGTCAACCCAAGGTAAAAACAACAGAGCAGAAGTGCAGAGTGTTGTGACCACTTATTGAGGGTTCCCCACTGTAACCACCAAGGTATGGACTTCAGCCAGGCTGGCGGGTCTAGGCTAAGGCCCCAAACATTCTGCACTGCCCACCCTCTTGCCGGATACTCCTCAAATCCTATTCCTCCCCAGACCGGGCCTAGTTGCTCCAGTTCTGCCTGGGAAGGTGTATTTACTCCTTAACAAAAGTCATCAACATTCTTTTTTACCAAAAACTGTAGCCATACAAGGAAATGTGAGTGACCCAGTTACCGCATAGCTGCTGGCTCCCCAGGGAAGGAACCTAGGAACCCAGTGAGCACAGGATTGTGGCTGGAGCATGTGGCTGGCCTCCTGCCTTCAAACAGCATGGTCTCCCATGTTTTTAATAGTTTCCTCGGTGTTTTTATGTCCCCTGTTTTCACAATGATACCCTGGGAAGTGGAGAAAATCTGTACGACTTGGGAGGCAAAGGGGCTTCAGAGAGGGGGATGGCAGACCCAAGGTCATCCAACAAGTTGGTGACACATATGGTTCAAATTTAGGCCCTAGGCCTGGTAGCTTAAACTCAGTGCCCAGCTTGGAATGTAAAGGCACATTCTCAAGTCACCCCAGAGAACTGAGAAGACAGAGTGTGACTGAATGCTAGGCTGGACCTCCTTCCCCCTCACTTGTCTGCCTGACTGACCCCCCAACTTCCAGGACACTTGTGCCTGCTCTGGCGCTGGCTTGCTCTGTGACCCTGGCCAACCTCCTTCACCTCTCTGTGCCTCCTGCTAGGTGATTTGAGAACAGCTGGAGGCAGGAGATATAAAAATAGAACAACTCATCCCACACTCTGCCCTGGGTTGGTGGGGGGTCCACTTGGAGGCCTCAGAGAATGGCAGTGGTGAGTGCTGACTCCCCGACAAAGGGTTAGAGACCGGGGTGAGGATCTGGATGGCATTAGGGACATTACTGAGGTCCACAGCACACAAGCCATGAGGTCTGCAAAGGAGTTCCTTCAGGAGCTGGAGATGGGGGTGAGGGAACTTGGCCACACTGTAGGGGTGGCGACATGGATTTGTTTAAAACCACAGAGGAGGAGATCCAGGAACTAAACACTTTAGCGGGCGAACGGCGGTGCACAGACCGTGTTGAGGGAAAACCAACAGGACAAGGGCCAGGGAAGCCTGACATCAGCCTCCACCCACACGGGTGCTTCCACAACCGGCCTTTGCTGCCTGGCTTCCGAAGTCGGCCTTGCTGGTTCCCTCCTGTTCCTGGGCTCCCTCCTGGCCCGGGGACGGTTTTTCCAACTGAGACACCACCTGCTCAATGTTGTTTTTTCTCCTCTCTCCAGCCCTCCCAGAAGGGAGCCCTTGCTTGGGATAGAGATGTCCCTATCTCCCTTCAGGACATGCCACCTAGCCTGGGAGCCAGTGTGGAAGTTATGGGCAGGTACATGCTCCCTTAGCACAGTCTTGATGTCATCTTTTTCTTCCTTTGCACAGGCTTGGCAAATACTAAGTGTTGAATAAATGTCTGTTGAATGACACATGAAATATTTTCTGAGAATCACTATCCCCTTAGTAATCTTTCTTCCAGGCCAGTAAATGGATTAGATGTTAGGTAGAACTTCCCAACTTGAGTTCTGGGTTGTAAAAGAAAGGAATGAATCTAGGTGGTAGTCAAGCAAAACACTCTCAGTATGGGGCTACTCAGCCAACCCCCGCGCCATCCCCAGGAGATAAGGCAGATGGGAAACTGATGGGAAACTGGAACTCAGGGCTGATGGTGCAACCTGACCAAAGACCATAGGGGAAAGAAGAGGGGCTGGGACTGGAATATAAATCTGTTTGATGTCAAAGTGTGGGGTCTTCCTGATGGCATGGGAGCCTTAGGTATTAGGCTCTGTAAAATGTCACTAAAGCAGGTTGGGGACCCTCTTTATGGTGGTTTTTAAAGAGAAAAAAAGGCCTTTTCTTTTTCTTTTTGAGACAGGGTCTCGCTATGCAGTTCAGGCTGGCCTTGAGCTCAATTTGTAGCCACAGTTGGCCTCGAACTTGCAACGATCCTCCTGCCTCAGCCTCCCGAGTGCTGCGATTACAGCATGGTGTGTACCACCACAACCGGCTTAAAAAGGCCTCTTTCTGAGTAATTTAAGTCGGGTTTGCAGCAGATCGGAATGATAGAACCACAGTCTTCCCCTCTCTGATTACTCACACTCTGTAAGACTTTTAACCAAGAGCTTGTCCATAGCAAATATGCTCTTAAAGGGTGAAACTCTCCAAGCAGAGCACTCCAGGGGAGACCCTCTTTGTGGGGGTACTGGGATTGTACCCAGGGCCTTCACACTGAGCCACATCTCCCATTTTTTCAAGACAAGGTTTTGCTAAGTCACCCAGGCTGGATTTGAACTTGCAGTCCTCCTGCATTAGCTTCCCACAGTGCTAGGATTTCAGGCAGACAACACACACACCCAGTTTAGGGGGAGATTCTTAACCCAGAAAGTAGACCCAGTCCAAGATGACCTGTAGGTACCTCTGGGTGTAGAATGAAGCCATGATTCTCTAGAGAGGCAAGATGTGGTACATGAATGGGAATTCTAGCTCTGTGCAGAGCAGGGGCTGGTCCTGGGGAATCACTGACAGCTCTTCAGCAGGCAGGTCTAATCCTCTCTCCCCCACAGTGGGCCCCCTCAGGTTTGGCAGCAGCATCAGAGAGGAGAAGCGCCTGTCTCCCTGGGACTGGCAGCCACACCATGGGCACATGGTCTTCTCAGGCCCTGAATGTCCCTTGTACCTATTACACAGGGCAGAGAACCTGACTAGGAGAACCAGAGGGGCTTGTCCATGCGTAAAGAACCCAAGAGAAGCAGGTGCATGATGGAGAGGAAGTCACCAGGCCCTGGGGATGTGACTGACATAAGGCCTCCCTCATCCCCAGAGACGACAACCCTCCAGTCAGCTCCAGAAGCCCAGCTAGTATCAAATGGATTTCCCTCCTGGCCTCCAGAGGGGGGCTCCCCAGCTCCCCTTTTCCTGCAATGCCCATCCAGTCAATACTGGGCCCCTCCTCTGAGGATTACTAGGAGACCAAATCGCTGGGTATAGGGCCTCCAAGTGTCCCCTGGTCTCTGGTGAGACCTCCTGCCCTTTGCTACAGCGAGATATCATCAGGTCCAGGGTGTCCCAAACTAACGCGCCCAGCACAGTCACCCACGATGTCCCCAGACCGGCAGAGACAAACCTCCGCTTTATCGGACTTTCAGATCTGGGTGGATCCTGATGGCTCTCGATCGCCGCCACCCGCGAGCCCGACCCACCCGGCTGCCCTCGGTCTCTACGTCAAGCCGGGTACAGGGACTTCCGGACACCCCAAAGCAGACCGCACCAACCTTCCCCAAGACGACCCCCGCCCCAGCCCTTCGCTACCATCCCTGGGTCAGCTACCCAGATTCGAGCTCCCCCGAGGGGGCCAGCGCCGCGCCGGGGCCGATCGGAGTCTGGTCTCGGAGCCCCCTACTCCACGTCTCTGACTGCAGCCGGCGCCCAGCCCCCGCGATCCGGGCTGGTCCGGGTGCCATCCGCTGCACCGCTGCCGGGAACAGTTGAGGCTGGATCAGCACAGCCGACGGGCTAAGGGCAGCACTCACCATAGCTTGTGTGCTCCGCTCGGATCCCGATCCGGCTCCCGGCTCCCGGACCGCCTCGGCGCAGTACTGCTCCGACTGCGGCTGCAGCCCTGTAGGCGCGCTCAGGTCTTCGCTGGCGAGCCCGAGGCTCGGCGCCGAGGCCGGGGAGGCGGGGTCCACCGCGGACCAATGGTGAGCTTCGGGGGCCGGTCCTCGGCGGAGCAGTCAATCACCCGCCGAGGTCCGACTCCGCCCCTCTCCCGCCCCCCTCCCGCCCCCAGCTCCTTAACCCTTGGAGCGCTTCCCCTGAGGCGGTGCTGAGTGGGGACCACCGAAGCTCTCCGGCTTTTGGGGCAGAGTCCCTCCGCGAACGGCTTTGCTGGCAAGCAGAGCTGAGGAGAGGCTCAGCTGTGTCCGGTGCGGGGCGCGGGGGTTTTCAGCGACCTTTGTCTCCTGCCTGGCGCCTACACTGGAGTGTGATCCAGGTCGTTGCGACTGTGTGTGTGTGTGTGTGTGTTTGTGTGTGTGTGTGCGCGCGCGCGCGGAGGAGGGGACTGAAAAGGAGTGTGTGCGTGTGTGTGTGTGTGTGTGTGTGTGTGTGTAAAAGCGGAGGAGGGGACTGAAAAGGAGTGGGGGAAGGATTCTGCATGCCTGTGTGTTTATGTATGAAGGAAAGACTGACTATATTTGGGGATTGCTCTGTGTGTGTGTGTGTGTTTTGCAAGCTTCAGAGAGAAACAAGGGAGGTCTGGAAGGGAAGCAGAGAGGAGTGAGGCCTCTCCAGGCACGCATCATTCAGCCAGCAGACAACTGTGTCCAGGGACCATGTGTGGGTGCAAGGAGGAATGAACATAAACTCATGTGTCTGTGTGTTTGAGTGATTTGCACTTCCACATGCATGCGCGAAGGTGCGATAGAAACAGACTTTGTGTCCCTGTTGTAAAACAAGTAAGAGGGGAAATCTCTACAGTTTTAAAGTGTTGTTTGTGTGTGTGCGCGCAGAGGGGAAAGGAATGCGCCCATGATTTAGCACAACTTTGTGACCTGGTTTGTGAGACAGAATGATAAAAACTGAATGTGGTAAAAGTATGTGTTTGTATGACTTTTGTGCTCATCTATAGTTGTACGAGTTGAGGAAAACAAACTGATGTGTAGGCGGCATAAGTATATGTTCAAGAGAAAAAAAAAAGACATTCTGGAGGAATTAGGATTTGGGTTTTTAGTTCTTCTCTTGTACTGGGAATTGAACCTAGGGCCTTTACACCGAGCTTCATCCCTATTCCTTTTTAAGCTTTTTAAAAATTTTGAGATAGCATTTTGTCCAACTGCTCACTTGCCCAGGGTAGGCTTGAATTTGCAATCCTCCTGCCTCAGCCTCCCAGAGTGCTGGGATTACAGTCATGAGCCGCTGCGTCCAGCTCAGGATTTAAGGTCTGAGGGATGAATAACAGCTTCTGAGGCTAGGGAAAGATTGCCTAGCATACACAGGGAAGCAGTTGAGTTAGCTGGAACTAGGTAGATTCAAGGAAAGAGAGGGAGAGGACCCACTATTGGGAGGGAACCAGAGAAGCAGCTGGCTGTAGTCCCTGCTCAGGAGCTGGCCCAGAGCAACCCTGGCCAAGTGGGAAGGCGATGCTACAGGCACAAGGTCAGGATGCAAGGTCGCCACTGGTCCCAGGCACTGTGCGTGGGAACCTGAATTGCAGAGAGGGGCTCTGTGGAGCCCTGAAGCACCCTGAATTCCTCAGTGAGAAGGGAGGGAGCTGGGAAGGAAGGTCCAAAAGCATATGGAGTGCCCAGGTGGGACGTGTGTATCTCGTCCCATAGATGACCAGACCCGAAAGCCTAGACCTGCTGTCTGCCCATGGAGAACCATTGGCTGTCTGTGGCCTGGTTTCAGATTCCTAACTGTTTCTCAAGTGACTTCCTGGGAGTCATAACCTAACACCTGGAGAGACATTGCCAGCTCCAAGGAGACATTACCTAGCTCTCTATGTGCCAGCTGTGGGGTTGAGTGGGAGGGATTCTTACCTCTCTGTGCCTCAGTTTTCTCTGGAAAATGGGGCTCATAATTCCTGCCCATTGCACTCTACTGATGTGCCGACTGAATCAGTTATTGTACATTGTAGATACTGCGTAACCCACAGACCATATACAAAGTTCAAAAAGAAGCAAGCAAATCTGTGCTGTGGAGCTTAGCTCCTGTCTCCCTTGGGCATGGAATAGCTAGGAAGGGCTCCCAGGAGCCTCTGGGTTCCAGTGAGGCTGTTCTGTGAGCTAAGGGCTGGGACGGGTGTTTCCATTGGAGAAAAATCACCAAGCAGTCTCTTTAGGGTCAGGGTTGCTTCACTCTCTGTTATACTCTAACAATAAAAAAGAGCAAAGAAAAGCCCCGGGCTCATGACCACAGTTTATTTACCCGTACCGTGGACACTCTGGAACGCTGAGTCACCACAGTAGGAACCCGGCTGAGTCTTACCGCTGACAGCAATGGCCAGGTTTGACCCTAGCTCTGTGAGGAAGTCAGAGGGGAAATGAGCCTCTCTCCATTATACAGTGGACACTTGGGGAGGGCCGGGAAGGATCAGGTGTCGGGGAGCTTGACCCAGAGCAGCTCACAGGCCTGGCAGCAGAATCAGGGCTAGAGTCAAGGCCTCCCAACATGATGGCCAAGGCTTTTCCATTCTGCCAGGCTCCTCCAGGGCAGGGTCCTTCCTCTAGCTCCCTGGGGATCCCCAGAGGTCACAGCCACACGAGTGATTGCTATCCCCCTAGAGACGGGATGGGAGACTGTGGGACACTTTGTTCAGCGTGCAAACCTCTGGGCACAGGGACTGTGCAGTGTGAGCAGCAAAGCTCAAACAGGCAGAAAACCCAACCTAAACTGCCCAGGACCAAAAAGAAATAACTCTTGTCTACATAACGACAAGTACAGGGGGAGAAACGAGCTTTGGACGTGGCTCCATGAAGAGCTCGGATAATGCCATTAGGTTTTAATACTGTATCTTTTCCCTCTGTCTCTCAACACCACCTCCCTCTTTGCTGGCCTCAGTTTTTGGCAGGCTGTCTCCTCGAGGTGACAGGATGGTTGCTGCCTAACATCCTACTCTCAGCATCTCCATCAGAAATGGGCTCATTTCTCCTCCTAGTTCAACAGTACCCCCTCCAAACTGAGTCTCACTGGCTCTCACTGAGATATATGTCAAATCCTGATCCAATCGCTGTGCCGCACAGTTCTGATGGGCCAGATGCTACAGGAAGTGAGGCCCTCAGAGGTGAGGCAGCTGGCATTCTAGTTTAGATGTAGTTTCTAGTCATCCAAGCCTCAGAACTTCCTGGGATACAAAAGAAATGTTCGAGAATTTGTGATGAGGCTTAGTGTACACGGGCTTTCAACAGAGGATGACAGTTACGACCGGCATTATTCTAACTCTGCTTTGCTCCGTCATCTTGTGTAGAACAGACACTTGATAACATCTACTACACAGCAGGTGCCCAAAGAATCTTCCTGGTTAGCTGATTTTTTTTTTAAAGACTAATGCAAGTCAGGCATGGTGGCACACACCTGGAATTCCAGCACTTGGGAGGCTGAGACAGGAGGACCACCACAAGTACAAGACCAGCCTGAGCTATACAGTGAACTCAAGACCACACTGGACCATAAAATGAGACCCTACTGCCAGGGCACTGAGCGTCACAGGCAGGCAGAGGTTCTCAGATCAATGAGCTTATTTCCTGACTCGCCCATCTGTGCAGCAAGAGAGCCACAACCCCTTTCCCCTGACCTGGGGCCTGGTGTGCGATGGGAGACCGGGATGTCCCACCTGAACCCCCTCCAGCTTCTCCTTGGGCCACCAACTTCTCTGATTCAGTTGGGCAGTTGAGTTTCTAGGAGGGGTGGAGATTGACAAACCCAACAAGAGCTGCTATTTACCGAGTTTATGCCAGACCCACGCTGGGCCCGTCTCAGGATTGACTATCCCTGCATTTGTTTTTACTGTTTCCTCCTTCTGTCTTAATTTCCTTACTTAATTTTGAAAGGAAAAAAAAAAGTAGATGTCTGTTTTTTCCTATGTCAAATGCAATACATGCTGACTGTAAAAAAACAGTACAGAAACAACTGTCTTCGTAGTCTCACTCCCTGAACCTTAGGCCCAGCAGACTCTGCAGCAGGGTTCTGCAGTTCGTTGGATCTACAGATGTAGGATGGTTTTATGAGAAGAAGCTCTTCGGGGACCTGTTTCCTCCTGCCTTCCCTGGGGAAGGAAATGAGCTGGCGGCTGCCTGGGCCTCACCCTGCTGTCCCAGCTAACGGGCGGAGAGGAAACTGATGCAGTGCATGAAGACAAACCAGACTGGCATCAGAGAAGCAAGGGTGGAGGCCATTGGGGGTCGGGGAGGGAGAACCCTGGAGTCATCTGAGGGAGTCACAGGACAGCAGGATGCAGACTGGGTGCTGCTGCACTGTGTGAGACCCTGAAAAATCAAGGGAGGGGTCAGGGGAGGGAGAGAGAGAGGCAGGGGAGGGAGACAGAGAGGCGAGGAGGGAACTGGGCGCACTTTTGAGATGATGGATGAAATCCGCTTTAACAGTCTCAAAAGAATGAGGTAAATATTTAAACTATTTTTGTTTAGGAGGAGGAACTACTGTTTCTAATACAATAGGGAACTGAGACCCAGCCCAGGGTGGCTCAGCTTTATCTCGATTACATTTTTATAAACAAACAAAAAAGAAATGAGAGGACATCAGCATAATGATGGCTAGGATGTTTTACTGCACTTGACATGCCAGGCACTGGGCCAAGTTCTCTTTTGTATTAATTTATTTAGTTCCACAACAGCCCAATGCAGGTGGCTACCGCTATCATCTCATTCTACAGATGAGGAAACTGAGGATCGAAGAGGTAAAGCAACATGTCGCAGATCATATAGAAAGCAAACAGAGGTGCTAGGATGAGACAATTTACCATTTGAATGTTTTAGTAAATATAACCTTTTGTTTTCCTGGTGGTAATGAGGACTGAACCCAGGGCCTTGCACATGCTAGGCAGGTGTGCTACCATGGAGCTACAGCCCCGGCCTGAATGCAGTTTTCAACAATTGTTCACTTTTTTGTAAGCTGCTTCACATCTGTTCTGTGCAGAATCAGGTAAGGATCCCCATAAACAGAAGGCAGGCCCTGTTGCTAGCCTACCTGCTGCCCCCGCAGGAAGGCCTTTGCCGTTCCCTATAGTAACCACCTGATGCCCATGGGGCCAGTGGGCCATGGGTTCCATCCCCAGCAGAAGGAGAGAGAGGAAATCACTTGTGCCAAGACCCACAGACAAGAAGGGACGGGAAGAAGGTACCAGTGGCTGCAGTGCCAGGGACAATATGGACAGGCAAGTGAGCTCAATGGAGATTGGTAGAACCGGGCCAGGCCTTGGGTTTGGGGAAAAGCTTGGTTTCTATCCTGGAGCCTGAATACACCTGCTCCCTGGAACTTTCCTGGTGCACTGACCTCAGGGGCAAGGTGAGGTGTGGCCATCACGGACTCAGGGCTCCTGCCCACTCTTGGGGCCTCTGACTGCTACAGCCACAGTCTTTGGCTTGGGGGAGGGTGCAGGTGAGGGCAGGAGAAAGGTGTTGAACAAGGTGCCCTTGAAACAGAGCCAAGCTGTCCTGCCCCATGGTCCCAGGGTATGGCGCTCTCGTAGGGCTGCCCAGCCAGTATCAAGGGTGAAAACTCAAGGCTTGGACCAGGGCTATGGATGAACCGGACCCATGAAAAGACTGCCCTGGAGCAGGGCTGCAGACTAGGGCAGAAAACAGCAGAGCCACAGGATGAAGCTCCACTCCAGAGTCAGATTCCTTGATTCTGGCTGACTTCAGCTGGTTGAGCCTTGGTCAATTTCTTTACTTCATCTCTAAGTTGGGGGTGATACCGCGTGTGGTGGCACACGTCTCTAATCCCAACCCTCAGGAGGCTGAGACAGGAAGATCACTATGAGTTCAAAGCCAGCCTGGGTTACAAAGTAAGTTCAAGGCCAGCCTGAACTGGATAGTAATACCTTGTCTCAAAAAAGACCAAAGAAGGGCCAGGGATACAGCTCAGCGGCACAAGCATCTGCCTGGCAAGTGCAAGGTTCTGACTTTGATACCAGACAACAGAAAATAAAAGACCAAAAATGCTGCACCCAGTCTGTATTATTTTATGTACCAACATAAAATAAAAGACCAAAAAAAAAAAAAAACTGGGGATGATATCCCCCACACTAAGGGGTTGATTTGAAGATTAAGTGAGTTTACAAATGCTGAAGATACAGCCTGAAGTAGTTAATACACGTTAACTCTCCAAATCTGAGGCACCAGGAAAGAGGCCTTTGATACAGCCACTCCTGTTCCCTGTACCTCTGCCATGTCTCAAGCCTAAAATTCAAGGCCAGAGGTGGGGATTGGCCAGATGTTCCTTCAAGCTTCTGTCTCTGGCCTCAGAGTCTTTGCTCAAGCTGTCTCTTTCCCTCACTGCATCACCTACCTAACTCCTCCCTTATTTGTTAATACTCAGCTCAGCCCATCACCATCTCCAAGAAGCCCCATCTCCCAGCTCTGACTAGAGTCCCCAGTTGTGTTAGTCAGCTTTTTCCATCACTGTGACAAAATACCTGAGAAAATCAACTTATAGGACAAAGGGTGGATCTTGGATCACAGTTCCAGAGGCGTCAGTCCATGGTTAACTAGTTCCATTGCTCTGGGCCTGAGGGCAGGCCATGCATCATGGTGATAGAAATGAATGGTAGATGAAATGAATGGCTTATATCACAGCAGCCAGGAGGCAAGGAGAGACCAAGAGAGGCAGGGCTGCGGACCGGGTATCATCCCGGAAGTCACCCCCTCCCAAAGATCATTCCCTTCAAGTACATCGCTCCTCCTAGGTTTCCATCACTTCCCAGTAGCCCATCAAATTAGGAACTCATCAATGGACACACCCACTGATGAGGTCAGGGTATGCATGATCCAATCGCTTCTCCAAAGCCCAACCTCTGAATACTGCCACACTGTGACCAAGTCTTCTGCACAGAGCCTTTAGGAGACCTTCCAGAGCCAAACTGTAACACCATCTGGGCTCCCACCACCCCTGTGCCACTGCCCCTGAGCACCCTCCCCACTTGGTCTTGTCCAGTCTGTTTCTTCTGTGTGTCTCCCCTGCCTGCCCTTAAGCCTGCAGCCCTAGAAACAGACCAGCACACAGCTGATGTCCATAAATGTCCATCAAACTCCTCTCTGCATGTGCTATCTCTTTCAGGTCTCCCAGGCCCCTTGTTTTAACAAATGAAGATCCTGAGGGTCTGAGCAGTGAAGGGATTTGTCCCAGGTCACAGCCTTAGTGCTGATGGAGACATATCAACAACCAGACATAAACCAGAATAACACAAAAACAATACAGGAAATACAAAATTATAGAGAAGACAGTAGGGAATTAAAAATGGATGCTGTATTACATAATGTTATCTTTGCATTTGTTACTCAGTAGTACAAATAAAGGCATGTATGATGAATCGATCTTCTCCAACCTCATCTCCATTGTTCTCTCACCCAGTCAATCATCTTCCCTCTGATAACTGTACTTTTTGGTTTTATTCATTCCCTCAGGTTCTCACATTGAGAAGACACATGGCTGCTTCAAATTATGCTGCAACAAACATGGGTGCATACTAATTACTATGGCATTAGGTGGAAAAGCACCCAACCTCAGTGACGGTACATAGGCAGGGACCCAGACACTCTATGATCAGCACCGCACCAACAAGCCCTCGAGGCACAATGCTGGATTTAAATCCGCTCCTGATTTAAAACTCTTGCCCTTTGCCATGGCTTGCTGCAGCATTTTTGCAGGGGGAGAATTCAAAGACTCCAGCTGCAGCTGCGTGCAAGTGGAGGCCCTGGGGAAGTCAGCCAGGATATCTAGACCTCAGTCTCCTCATTTGCAAAATGCAAAGTTTGGGTCAGCAGGTTGCGGTGTCAGTGGTCCCTGCGCATCATCTGGGGAGCTTTGAAATGGTGCTGATGCCTGATGTCACCTCAGGTCAAATGAACCCTAGACTCAAAGTTTATAAAAATCTCCAGATGCTTTGGCTGCATGGATGGAGCTGAGATACTGAGCCATCCACCTGGTGAGAAGCCATTCACCCCAGCAGGATGGGAAGGGTAGGCCTGGGGCCAGAAGATTTGTACTCTCGGCTGGATTTGTACTCTTGTACTCTGCTTCTTTCTCATTCAGTGGCCAGGAGAGTAAGGTGAAGTGAGGAGGAAGCCCTGGAGGACTTGAACCCAGGTCCATCCCCAGGAACTGCAGGCCCTGCGGAGCAGGTCCTGGACAGAGACAGTTGAGGGAGGGCAGGTCTGGCTAGAGCTGCCTGGCAGACTGGGCAGGCCGATCCCGCAGCCTCCCTGCCCTGTGACTCACACTGTTTGGGTCACAGCTGTTGGTGCAGCATGAAGTCACTTGCACTTTAGCTGCCTTCTCACCCAGCACATGCCCAGGCACCTCCACTGCCCGGCGTAGCCTGAGCCCCAGGCCATGGCAGACTGGTTACAGGCACACTAGCCAGTGTGCGTGTGATGGTCCCATCACAAGGATGGTTGGCACTGGCTGCCACAAGCTGCTAGTGGTGAGGCTGAGGCCAACCCAGGGCACAAGAAGACCCTGTTCCGAACACCTACCCTACCTCCAAGTGCTGTGTGGTCTTGAGCAGGTCCTGGCACCTCTGAGACTCTAAGAGAGGTGAGTAAAAGAAGGCCTGGCAGCTCCTGGCACACAGGACGGGCTCATTCCTCCCTGTCTCCTTTCCTTTTCCATTCTTAGTTCCCATGAGGCAGTTTCTCAAATGTCCTACTTGGCCCCTCTGTACAGAGGTCCTCCTCTGTCTCCATCCCTGCGTCCACCCCATTTCCTCTGTTGTGCTGACTAGAACTCCTAATTCACTTAGTGACTGCATCTTACCTATTGCCTTCCTCTCTGATTAGGTTATGTCTTTTTCTTTTTCTTTTGCATTGCTGGAGATAGAACCCAGGGCCTGGCGTACGCTAAGCACATGCTCCACCACTGAGCCACTTCCAGCCCCCAATTAGATTACAAAGCCCACAGATGCAGGCATCACCTCCTTTTCATTTCATCTTGTCTCTTTATTGAGGCATAACTTGTACAACACAGGCTTCACCCATTGTAAGTGTACAATTCAGGGATGTTTAGTAAATTCACAGAGCTGTGCAACCATTACCCCAATCCAGTTTTAAAACAGAAGACCCAAGCTGTCTGTTTGCGGTTAGTCTCTGCTTGTTCCTTTTTCTTTCTTGAGATAGGATCTCGCCATGAAGTTCAGGCTGGCCTTGAAGTCACTATGTAGCCCAGGGTGGCCTCAAACTCATGGCGATCCTCCTGTTTCAGCCTCCTGAATGCCAGAATTATGGGCCTTTGCCACCACAGCTGGCATTGTCCCTGCTTTTACCTGTGTGCCCAGACAAGTGCTGATGTGCTTCTGTCTCTCCGGTTTTGTCTTTTCTAGAAATATCCCATGTGTGGAATCTTAGCCTGTGGTCGCCTGTGTCTGGCTTCTTTCCCGCAGCTTAGCATTCTGCAGCCTCATCCGTGCTGCTGTGTGTATCAGCAATGTCTTTGCATTGCTAAGGCGTGTTCCACTGTGTGGCTAGGCTGCATTTTGTCTGCCCTTCGTGGACAGTTGGATTCCTTCTGGTATTCTCCTGTGGAAGAATGCTGCTTTCTACATTTGACTCCAGTCTTGGTGTGGAGATATATCACTCCGCTGGGGCTGATATCTGGACCCCAAGGAATGGAACTTCTGGGTTGCATGGGAAGTGTGAGTTTCACTTCTTAGGAAACTTCAAACTTCTTTTCCAAAATGGCTACATCATTTTACACACCCATCAGCAGTGTATGAGGCAGTGCCATGACTTTTACTTTTACCTGACTGTCCCCAGGATCTAGGCTGAGTGGCTGGACATGTTAAATGTTCAGCAAAGTGAGCTGAGCAGGCATGCAGTGAAGTCCCTATCGTGGGCCTGACACTCTCTAATCACAGCACTTGGATGTGGACACCCAGGGGCATGCAGGAGCTGTCCTCTGAGGTTGGCATTAACTCAATGAAATAATTTATACCAAAGTGACATTGGGAGGACCTCCCATTCTGCCTCAGGGATCCTTGATGAACGATACTATATGATGTCCTTGGGACTATGGAAGGTGATGAAAGAACCAGCCCCGAGTGGAACTGTGCATTACACACTGTCTGTAAAAGGCTACTAAAGGTATTGTCTACATAGCAGCACCTATGTGACATATCCTTTTTGTACCTTAGCACCAGGGTACAGGATGGTTCTAACCAAAACCACTCTTTAATCTTGGAGTTGAAAGATAATATATCATGTTTCCCTTTTTGCCTTTCCTGAGATGGTACTCACAGCAGCATCCAATTAACTATAAACTGAAAGACAGGGATGGGGACCTACCTGCCTCTGACTCAGACAGATTTCTTGACAAATGTTGCATGGCTGGAAGGAAATGGAAACGCAGTAACTCCAGGGGCTTATAAAACATTTATCAGTATTCCATACATTTTTCTAACAAGTTGTATTGGTTAAACTTAATTGTCAAATTGTATGGCTTGGGAGCTGTCTAACAGATTAGTAAAGCACACTGCTGCATGTGTCTGATGGGTAATCTATACCCTGTGCCTGACCCCATCATCCCTGCTTGGCTTCCTAACTGCCATGAACTCAGTAGTTTGCCCCACCATGCCTCACGACCATGGTGTTCTTGTCTTGAGGATCCTCCAACCATGGACTGAGCCCTTTGAAAGCCATGTGCTAAATAAACCTCTCCTCCTGAAAGGTGTAAGTGTCAGGAAAGCTGATCAACACAGAAAACTGATACTGGAGAAGAGAGGTTTTTGCTGTGACTGTACCTGACCATGTGGTTCAGAAATGTTTGGAATTAGTTTGTGCAAGGAGTTTGGAAAGGTTAGAGATGTGGGCTAGAAAAGCCCTAGCTTTAAACAGAGTCTGATAGCTATTCTGATCAGAACTCAGAAGACCAGAATGATGACAGGAATGTGAACAGTAAAGTCCAGGCCGATGAGGTTTCAGTTGGGAATAAAGACTATTGGAATTGGACTAGAGATCATGGATGTTGCACAATGGCAAAAAAAAAAAAAAAAAAAAAGTTGTCTACACTTTGTCCTAAGACTCGGTAGAAGGCTGAGTTTAAGGACTATAGGTTAATTGATCTGGCAGAGAAAATGAGGCAGCCCAATGTTTAGGCTATGGCATGGATACTGCAGGCTGTTTTTAGCCAGATTTATAATGAGAACTGGGTGCAAAAAGCACAACAGAAAATTTTTGAAGAGTTAAATATTTCCCTGAAAAGAAACATGTGTAAATTGGAGAATTATGATTACTGAAGAGATTAGCAGATTACAGATTTATTTTAAAAAATAAAGTACTTTGTATAGCAGCAAGAAGAAAGATGCCTTATGGCCATCTCAGGAATCAGAAAGAACCTACCCATGGAAGGCTGAAGAAGAGAATTCTTGGGTTACTTGCTCAAGAAGGATTTTCTACAGAATTGGTTTCCTAGGATTCATTTCACCATGCTCGGCACTCAGAGACCACTGAAGCCATAGTCCAAGCTGGCTACTGCTCATGGTAGCAGACCTTGTTACTCAAGTGATGCAAGTTTTTCAGGCATACAGAATGCAATAGCTGTGGGATCGTGGAGACTTCCGCCCAGATTTCAAAGGTAGGCTTCGGAGGGGGAAACTGCAAAGTGTGGAAATGAAAGCAAAAGGGCAATGGACCTAGGCTTCACGGCACAAGCCTGTAATTCCAACACTCAGGAGGCTGAGGCAGGAGGATCACCATGAGTTTGAGGCCAGCCTGGACTACATAGTAAGTTCAAGGCCAACCTGAACTACATAACAATATTCTATCTGAACAAAAAGTACAGTGTAGACCTCAGTGAGCCAAAGATACCAGGAATGTGGAATGTCTACTGAGGAAAGCTGCAGACAGTGAGCAGAACCAGAGAGAAGCCATGTGAGGTCCAACTGGCATGGCCATGAGGGTGGGGCCACTCCATCCCCTCTGGAGCTCACATCTTATTACTATGATCATGGACATGGAGCTATATGACTTAATGTTTGTTATGCTGGGTTTCAGTTTTGCTTCGGTCCTACTATTTGCTTTCTCCCTATCTTCCCTTTAGAATGAGAATATTTGCCCTATCCCATTACATTTTTTGATTACGTGACTTGTTTTGTATTTTTATTTTTATTTATTTTTTATTTTAAAGACAAAAGAATGGAGACATATGAACCAGAATAAGCCATAAACAATACCGAAAATACAAAATTATACAGATTATAGTAGGGAATTAGCACTAGATGCTGTATTACATAATGTTATCTTCACATTAGTTAACACATAAACATTAAAGGAAATACCAAATTATAGAGAAAATAGTAGGGAATTAGCACTGGATGCTGTCCTACATAATGTTACCTTCACATTTGTTACTCAGTTACACAGATGATGGCCCATTTCATCATTCAATTTTCTCCTCCCTCATCTCCATTCCCCACCACTCAATCGGTCATTTTCCCTGTGATAATAACTGTACTCCTGGGTTTATCTATACCCCTGGACTCTTGCCTTGGGAAGAGATATAGCTGCCTCAGACTATACTATAACATACATGGGTGTATACAAACTGCCATGGTCGGAGGTGGAAAAGCACCCATGCTCGCAGCGGACCGCCCCGCTCCGCCCCGTCGCTGAGCTATGGGTGGGGGCGGGTCCAGTCCGTGGGGCACCCTCAGCACGGCCCACAGCGGAGCAGCCGCGGGGCCCACAGCGGAGCAGCCGCGGGGCCCACAGCGGGAGCAGGCATGGGGCCCACAGCAGGAGCAGCCGTGGGGCACAGGCCCCTGTCAGGGCGCCTTCAGTGACCTGTTTGGCTCTGTCCCATTGCCTCAATGCCGGAGGCCCTTTCTTCTCCTCCTCCCTCCTCCTGATCTACAGTATTACCGTTCCCCACCCCTTGCAGCTGGGCATTGGATGAACTTACGATGCTTGGTATAAGGGCTTGAAATCTCCCCGGCCCATTCTCACTGTGTTATTTCAGGGTATGAACTGAGTTTTTTTTTTTTTTTTTTTTTTTTTTTGCGGTACTGGGGATTGAACTCAGGACCCTGCGCTTGCTAGGCAAACGCTTATTCCACTGAGCTATATCCCCAGCCGAACTGAGTTTAAAGATTAGTTCTAGAATAGGGTTGGAGGATTTTCTCGGGTCTGCTGTATAGAGTACGTTGTTGTTTTTCAGACTCCCTGTCTGCTGTCCCTCATCCAATTTGTTGCTATGAGTTCATGCAAGGTCCGCATGTGCAAGCTGTAAGGAGACCCTCTTGGTGCTCACATTAATAGTTTAGGGTGAGTCCTGGAGACTGTGGATTCGCCCCATTGTTGCCAGGAACAGGCGGTGCTTGCTCAAGCCGCGGAAACTCAAGGTGCTCCCTGAGAGAGTTCAGGGTGGGAGCTGAGTCCTGGCAACCCAGCTCATGCTTCCTGCCAGATGTTGGAGTGAGAAGGGCGTGGAGCCACGTGATCCACCTCCATCTGCATCTCCCTCCCATTGCGGTGCTGGAGGCCCCGTCCGCTCCTCAGCCGGATTCCTGGGAGCCGCCGTGGCTCGCTGCCAAGGTTCCCGCTGCTCTCCCCTGGTAGCCACTCACCCAGCGGAGAGGCAGGGGGTCACCGCCTCAAGACAGGCACAGAGCCGGGCGTGGTGCGCTGTGTACTAGTTGCATTGATTCTCTCCAGGCGCTGATTAGGAAGGTTGCCGCAGGGTGGGGACCCTGCCCCAGTGGCTGTCGTAACTTCTCATTCTCACACTGGGTTCGACAACTGCTCCCGACCACCATTGCCTCTTTTCCTGGCTGCGCTCTCCTCTCCAGCCCTGGACCAGCTCTCGGAACTCTGCTCTCCCCTGGCCGAGTCGGGAGGCTTCCGTGAGCGTGGGCCTCCGAAGCTGAAGCTGCGAACGCCGGAACAAGGCGTGGGCCAAGGGTGTGTTTGGAGCAATGACTTCCTCCTTTTCCTCTCCCTCCGATTGCGCCATGGCGGATCTCCGATCCTTTCCTCCAGAAGAGGTTTTACTTAGTCTTCAGTTCCCATTTCAGATCCTTCCTGAGTTCAGGATACCCACCTCTTTCCCTTCTGTCTCACATGTTGCTATATTCCTATATTCCTTTGTCTGAGTGGCATTCCTCCGGGAGGTTCTCTCTCTGCTGCCTACCCGGTCGCCATCTTGAAGTACCCTCGTAAAATTTATTTAGTTGTTTGTTTCTTTCTAATGAATTGACCATTACATTTCTAAAGTTCTGAAATGGCCAACAGACCATAGAAAGATACCACTTTAGGCTCCTGCTTGAAACCAACAGCTGCAGAAAACTGCTGGCCTTGATTCAGGGCCATTTGTTTTTTATTTTTATAGGGGTGCACAGATAAGAGTTTGCTTTGAGTCTTGAAGGAAACTTTGACTTGAACTTTGGAGCAATTCTAGAACTGTTAAGGCTTTAGAGAAAGAATGATTCCACTTGTGGTTATATAAAGGATAATTGTATTATGTTAGATAGAATTATTTGTTATTGTCTTTCTTTGGAGATCAAGTGTGATTTAAGGAGATGTGTTTGAGCGTCAAGCTAACAAGGGGTAGAATGTGAAAGTTAAGCTTAATTATAACTTCACTGGCTTGGGAACAACCTAGGCTCAGAGATTAGTAAAGCACATTGTGGTTGTGTTTGTATGAGTCACAGAAGTGTGACCATTGTGTCTATGTTTGGTCCCTGGTCCCTTTCTCTCTGTGCTGTTCCTCTGCAGTTTTCCCAGCTGCCATGAACCGAGAAGCCTTGCTGTGCATGCCCTTCTGCCTTGATGGTATTATCTTGGAGCCAGGCAATCATGGGTTAAAACCATGAGCCTAAGCTCTCCTTTTCTAAGTTGCAGATATTAGGTGCTTTGTACCAACAAGGGGAAACCTGACCGACACAACGCGTGTCTACACGTATAGTGTGCTCTGTCTGTGTGAATGCCACTTGGTACCAACAAGGGGAAACCTGACCGACACAACGCGTGTCTACACGTATAGTGTGCTCTGTCTGTGTGAATGCCGCTTGGTACCAACAAGGGGAAACCTGACCGACACAACGCGTGTCTACGCGTATAGTGTGCTCTGTCTGTGTGAATGCCGCTTGGTACCAACAAGGGGAAACCTGACCGACACAACGCGTGTCTACGCGTATAGTGTGCTCTGTCTGTGTGAATGCCGCTTGGTACCAACAAGGGGAAACCTGACCGACACAACGCGTGTCTACGCGTATAGTGTGCTCTGTCTGTGTGAATGCCGCTTGGTGGTGTATAAATTATGAAAGAACGGCAATGAAGAGACAGGAGTTCCTGACATTAGAACATTCACATAGGGAGGGAAAGACCAGTTACTCACAAGAATGGCTAGAAAGAAAGAAAGAGGGACAAATCCCAACTGGAGATTTAGTTACTCCAGTTGAAAGAGATTTAGTAAAAGCTAGCGGAGTCTACAAGACAGAACTGGCAGGGCCGGCTGGGTGCGGTGGTGCGCACGCCTGTAATCCCAGCGCTTGGGAGGCTGAGGCAGGAGGATGGTGAGTTCAAGGCCAGCCTGGGCTATATAGTGAGACCTGTTTCGAAAAAAAAAAAAAGCAAAATCAAAACAAACTAAAAATCTAGGACTTGGCTAAAGAGAGCAAGAGAAGGAGCGGGAGTAGTGAATAAATAAAGATGGGGAAGATTACTAGACACAAACACTTGTAAAGACGTAAGTGGTTCAGATTCACGGAATCAGGACTTTGTTCCTACAGGTAGAAGGAGCAGCTGGCTCATGAATCCGCAGGGCAGTTGGGCTTAAACACACCCTTGACTCAGAAGTTTTCCATTTGGAATCCCTCCTATGGGAATAATTAAAAGTATACAAAAACATATAGCCACAGGGCTATCCTCATAGAGAAGATTGAATCTATACTCCTATCACTCATCATGCACTAATTAAAATAAAAATGAATCAAAAATCTAAATATTAGAACAGGAACACTGAATCTGCTGGAAGATACAATAGGAAAAACTCTAGAAGGCAGAGGCACAGGCAGGGGCTTTCTGAATAAAACTCCAGTTGCACAAGAAGTAGCATCAGGAATCAACAAATGGGATTATACCACTTAAAATAGTTTCTACCCAACAAAAGATACACCCAACAGTGAAGAGACAACCTACAGAGTGGGAAACAAAATGTTGCCAGCTATGCCTCTGACGGTGTACTAATACCTAGAATACATAAAGAACTCAGGTAAATTAGACAGCCCCCCCCAATAAAAGATGCAATAAAAATGGGGGAACTGAAATGAATAGACACTTCTTATAATAAGGACAAATGGTCAATAAATACATGAAAAAATGGTTGACATATCTGGGAATTAGAAAAGTGCAAATTAAAACAGCACTGAGATTCCATCTTCTTCCAGAAAGAATAGCTACCATCAAGAAATCAAATAATAAATGTTGGTGAGGCTCTGAGGAGAAAGGAACTTTTCTACATTGTTGGGGGGAATGTAAACTAGTACAGCCGCCAGGCGTGGTGGCTCATGCCTGTAACCCCAGCACTCAGGAGGCTGAGGCAGGAGGATCGCTGCAAGTTTGAGACCAGCCTGGGCTACAAAGTGAGCTCAAGGCCAGCCTGGACTGCATAGTGAGACCCTGTCTCAAAAAGACCAAAATAAAATAAAATAAAGTAAAATGAACTAGTACAGCAACAGAACTGGGGATGCTGGTGCATACCAATAGCCCTAGCACTTAGGAGTCTGAGGTAGGAGGATTTCTGTGAGTTTGAGGCCAGCCTGGGTTACACAGTGAGACCCTGTCTCACAAAACAAAAAACAATACAAACAAAAAGAAAATAGTACAACCACTATGGAAATCAGTATGGAGATTCCTCAAAAAACCAAAAGTAGAAATTCCATTCAACCCAGGTATTTCCCTTCTGGACATCTTCCCAAAAGAATTAAAAATATATCATAATGATACATTTGGAAGTGGCTTATCTGTCCACCAACAAATGAATGGATAAAGAAAATAAGGAATATTACTCTGCTATAAAGAAGGATAAATGTGAATCATTTGTAGGAAAATGGATGCACTTTGAGACCATAAGCCTAAGTGAAATAAATCAGGTGCAAAGCTTACATATGACATGATTTCTCTTCTATAAGTAACCAAAGTATACATAAATTAAAGAATAAAATGAAAGACAGATTATAGGAAACAGGGAGCTAGATCCTTTGCAAATAGGAGGAGACCAAGAGGCTGGGGCTAGGGAGTAAGGGAAAGGGAGGTAAAAGAATTAAGATGTGTTGGGTACATGTGCCAATTCTCCATGACAAATACAATCATTATGTACTGCAAATACGTACTACTATAAATAAAAAATTTAAAAATATAGCCACAGAAGTACTTCTTTGTAGAGTAGACTGTAATAAAAAAAAATCCCAGAATCTAGTCATGTCTATCACAGCTATGCTGAGAAACTGCTGGCAGGCACTCTTGATGCTGAGAAAAATACACTGGTACAGTGTTGTTATGGTCTGTGTCTGGATGTCCCCCCAGAGCCACATGTGGCAATGGGGCGGGGTTCTAAAGTTTATGATTGATCCATGGTCCAATTCTGGGATTGTGGATGTCAGTGCTACACCCGCCCTGGGGCGGGGGGAGTTTGCATAAAATGTAAGGGAGGGAAAGAGGCTGCTTGCCGCCATGCCTCCCTTTTGCTCTGGTTGTTTTTGCTGTGCTCCACCCCCATGAACCTCTGCCCTCTGCCATGTGCCACTCTGCCTTGGAACCAGCCCAGTATGGACTGAAACCTCCACAGACTGTGAGCTAAGTAAACCTCTCCTTCCCTAATTTTGGGCATCAAGTATTTTGTCCCAGCAGTGAGAGAAAAACAACTGAGACAAGTATATTTACTGAAATGGATTCTCAGCATTCCACACTGAGTTTTTGTCCCAAAGAAATTCATGGTCCTATACATGTGAATGCTTGTATCTGAGCATCTTGTAGCACAGTTTGCAACAGCAAAATATTTGAAGCCGTTTCAATGTCCATCATCAGTGGGGTAGGTAAAAAGTAGCCTCTTCAGTCTATGGACTTACTAATGGCAATATAAGCAAAAAAACTCGGGCTGACGAGGACCAATACGAGCATAGCTTTGGACCACAGTGTCGACCTCAGGGAGCAAAGGAAGAAAGAAGTGGTGTCACTTGAAATGTAATGATCTGCACTACATGAATGGGAGGGATAATCCCCAAATGTGGGATAGATTGATCGAGTCTGGAGAGAGGAAAGAAAAGCATAGAGTAAGTAACCAGTTAATCATGAACATTTCTGAATGATGACATTATTGACTTGAGTGACTGACTGTGCTGTGAATTGAACCCAGGGCCTTTGCAGTAAGCTAAGCCATCCCCAGCTCTTTTAAATTTTTGAGACAGGATCTCACTAAGTCAGTAACTGGCCTAGGCTGGGCTTGAACTTTTGATCCTCCTGCTTCAGCTTCCCAGTGCACAACCACATCTGGCTTCATTTTAATATTTTTGCATATGGATTTTTTTTATTTTCAGAGAGTGAACTTGTATAACCTGTGCAGTCTTCTCAAATCTAAGAACATCCCCAAATAAAACAAAATAAAAACAATAGGAGGGGCATTCTGGCAGAGACAAAGCACAGGCAAGGGTCCAGCAAGGGAGAAGCTGCCGGTACCTGGACGCTGGACGAAGGACGATGGGAAGAGAAAGCACTGGGATGGGAGCGGGCAGTACGGTGTGCAGGATGGGTCCCCGGGCCAAGGACTGCGATTCAACCTCAGAGTTATGGGGCCTCCAGTTAGGGCCCATTCCTCTGTGCAGCTTCGGGCCTGTTCCCGGGAATCTGGCGCCATAGGATCTTCCTAATTTTGGACTTTCGTTTCACTGATGTCTAAGAAGAATGAGCAGAAGCATATTCTGTCCCCTCTGAACGACCCAGGCTCATAACTCAGCCTCATAACCCATCCTGTTTTGGTGCCTGGTCAGTCTGTACCTGAGGTCAGGGTGGTGCCAGCTGCCCTGTTTAACAGTCTAGGGCTGATTAAGAAAGAAAGATGCAGGTCTCAGCTTGGCTGGTTTACTCTCCAATGCTATGAGCTCAGCCGTCTGGCTTGAGAGAATTCCAAGGGCCTGGAAGATGTTTCAGACCTGAGCTAAGAATTTTAATGACTCTCAAGTAACCATTACCACTATCAAAATAACGTGTACCCCCTGTGAACTGAGATAATTTCAACTGCAAAATTATAAAAAAATTTCTTGTTTATAGCAAAAAATTATCTATTTGATATAGGGTGTGAGTATATTTTAAAACATTTGATAAGAGAAGTACTGAGCTTGGTGGTGCACACCTGTAGTCCCAGCACTTTGGAGGCTGAGGCAGAAGGACTGCTGTTAAGTTTGAGGCCAGCCTGAGCTACACAGTGAGACTCTATCCTTAAAAAGAAAAAATAGAGTATAAACAGAGTTTTCAAAGATAATAATACTGTTCACCTTACAACAGAGGGCTAGGGTTAGGGTGTAGTTCAGGGTCAGAGCATTTGTCTAGCATGTATGAGGCCCTGGGATCCATCCAAAATCAAAAAACGATACAAAAAAATGGATGTAAGGAAGGCCAAACGACAGCCCAGTGTGCTCACCCTATGAGAAGTTTCCCTTCACCCGGATGGAAGAAGTGGTAAACTGAGCCAATCACTGCAACCGGTAAGAGGTCCAAAGGAAAAGCAAAAGCTAAACAGGAAACTGGGTGCTTTTGTTTTGGTGCTAACTAGAAACATCGTGGTCCATCACAGTGCCTCTGTCCTTAAAGTGCGCTGAATCCAAAGGCGATGACTTTGATCCAACAAGCAGCCCCGTGCACATGTCGCCCGGTGCTGTCCATCTAAGGTTACAGGGCTGCAGCTGTGCTTGTACTTCCCTCTGTTTCCTGCTTGTACAGGATCCCAAGGGATCTGTTCCGAGTTTTATGTTGAAGGAACATTCAGTAAAAATAACTCGCATCCATGCTGCCTGACCGAGAGCATCTTTCTCCTTTTGGGGAGCCCGTTTGTGAAGTTTAGGAAACTGCCGCAGGGGCACGCAGGGACCCACGAAAGGGCCGCAGGCAGGGGCTGTATTCTGGAGGCTGACAGAGCTGGAGCAGGGCTGGTGTGCCGCTCGAACTCCTGAGGATGGTGGTGGTGGAGGGGGCTGTTTGTTGACTCCATCATGCCAAGGCCCACGGATGCCACAGGAACCTGACAACTTGCTATCAGAGGAGGTCCTGGATCGCCCGGCTGAGGACTGAGATGTATGGGCCTCACTGGGAACAGTGGATGGACTTGGCGCTCGGAGTATTTGCAAATAAGAGAGATTCCTCTCTCTCTCCATCCCACCCCATCCCTCAGCCCCGGCCCGTCCTTCTGCACCACCTCAGTGGTTTCCTTACCAGTCTCCTTCATGCCCATCAAGAGGGAGGGCTTTTAAAGGAAAAGACTTTATGTTTCTAGACTCTCACTGCGCAGTTGAGAGGAAGATGCCAAGACTTTCCACATGCCCCTGCCCCACGCACGCACGGCCCCCTCCATCATCACTGCCTGTCCCCTGTGTCCCGTGCACCATGGGAGATGAACAGACACCAGCCAGGCTCTGTCACTCAGAATCTGCAGGACTTTAGGGCTCTCCGTGTTGTGCAGCCTATGAGGCTGGCAAATGGGTAAGGACCTGTGCCCCTTACAGTGGAAGTTCATTGCCCTAGAAACCCTCAGCACACTGCTTGCTCCTCCCTCCTCCCCAGCCCCTGGCAACCTCTGACCCTTTTACCACCCCCATCACAGCTTTGCCCCTCTGGAGTGTCACATAGCTGGCATCCCACAGTACCATCTTTCCCCCTCTCTGTTCTCTTAGTTGTAAGTATTTAGGGTTTCTTAGTGTCCTTCCATGGACAGATGGATGGATGATGGATGGTTGGATGGATGGATGGTTGGATGGATGATGGATAGATGGGTGGATGGATGGACTGATGGATGATGGGTGGATGATGCTTGAATGGTTGGATGGGTGGATGGATGGTTCGATGGATGGATGATGGATGGATGGATGGGTGGGCGGGTAGATGGATGGATGGATGAATGATAGATGGATGAGTGGATGGGTGGATGGATGGATGAATGGGAGGATGAATGGTTGGATGAATGGGTGGTTGGATGAATGTGTACTGGGGATTGAACCCAGGACTTACACATTTTAGGCAAATGCTGTCCCACTGAGCTACATCTCCAGCCCTTTTTATTTTATTTTGAGATAAGCTCTTACTAAATTGCTTGGGCTGGTCTCAAACTTGCAATATTCATGCCTCAGTCTCTGGAGTAGTTGGGATTACAGGCATGTGCCACCATGCCAGCTGATTTCTTTCTATCTGTTCCTTTCTCTTTTAGCAATAAACCACATTCCATGGGCTACATGTATGTGCCACTGTGCCTGGCTCTAGGGACATTTTTGAAGTGTTAAATACTCTGATTTCAAATTTTTAGTGTCTTCCATTGGTATAAGCAAAGATTTTATGAACAAAACCCTGATCACACAGGATATATCACAAAGAATCATCAACTGAGATCTCATCTTATTACAAAGCTTTCACATAGGAAGAGAAACCACCAACAGAGTAAACAGACAAGCCACAGTGTGGGAAAAAAAATTTTGGCAGATATTCCTCAAACAAAGGCCTACTGTCTAGAATATATAAAAAACCCCCCAAAAAATCAGACCCCTCAAATTTAAAGACCCAGTCCAAAAATGGACATCTGAAATGAACAGGCACTTCTCAGATAAGAAGTACAAACAGCAAATAAATATGTGAAAAAATGTTCAACATCAATGGTCTTTTGAGAGATGCAAATTATTATTATTATTTTTTAAGTGGAGAGATGCAAATTAAAACAACACTGAGATTCCATCTCACCCCAGAAAAAATCAAACAATAACAAATGTTGGCAGGACTGTGGGGGAAAAGGAGCCCTTCTCCACTGTTGGTGGGAGTTTAGACTTGCGCTGCCACTGTGGAAATTGGTGTGGAGATTCCTCAGAAAAACTAGGACTAGAGGTTCTGTTTGACCCAGCTATTCCCTTTCTGGGTATCTTCCCAAAAGAATTAAAAGCATCATATCACAGCAATATATGCACACCTATGTTTACAGCAGCACAGTTTGTAATAGCAAAATCTTGGCAACAGCCCCAAAGCCCATCAGCTGGTGAAGAGAAAAATGTGGTTTTGTTTTGTACAATGGAGTACTACTCAGACATCAAGAAGGGTAAACTCGAGACATTTCTAGATAAGTGGATGCACCCTGAGCCCATACTCTTAAATGAAATAAATTGGACACATGGGCAAATATCACATTGTTTCTCTGGTGTGAGAAACCAAGAGTGTCCTCAGATAGGGAGGAAATGTTCAAACTGGAAAGGGAACAAGGGAGGGGG
>PVLD010006095.1:0-104273 GCA_004027595.1 Dinomys branickii | reverse complement strand
GCCCCGCCCAGTCCCTGCCCCTCCAGGCCCCGCCTCACCCACCTCCCTGCTGGTGTAGGCGCTCCCGGCGGCGCGGGGCGGGGCCGGGGCGGGGACTTCTGGCACTTTCTGCGCGTCGCCAGCGCGCTGGCTGGGCGCTGGGGCCGGAAGCGCGGCCCGGGCGGCCGCCCCCGCGTTGTTCTCCACCGCGGCCGCGTCTCCCGCACAGCCATGGCCAAGTGGGGCCAGGGGGACCCGCGCTGGATCGTGGAGGAACGCGAGGACGGGACCAACGTGAACAACTGGCACTGGTGCGGCGGCGGCCTCCGCCCTCCCCAGCCTCCCAGCGGCGGCCGGGACGTGGGGGGACGCGGCCGGAGCGCTGGGGGACGCGGACGGCGGCGCCTCCCTGTGGCGGGTCCTCTGCAAGTTGGGTTAGGCTAGTCACCCAGCACCAAGGTGACTTCTAGCCGTCCCGCCCTCGCAGCGCTAGGGCCGCAGCCCTCGGCCCGAGCGCTCCCCCAGCGCTCCGGGGGTGTCCGGGAGTTAAGGGGAGCGGGAGGCGCGCGGGCGTCGCAGGTGGAAAAGGCAGGGATTGGGCCCCACCTCCGTCCCCGGCGTGAGGGCCGCCCGCTAGCCCTGCCTTCTCCGGGTTGAGCTCGCCATCCGTGCGGCTTGTACCTGTCAGGAGCAAGGGGTGGTGCTGGCCTGCATCCCGGGCCCCGAAGGCGTGCTCTGTACCTGGGTGGGGCCCCTCAGGGCACCGCGGGGCTGAGGCGGCGCGCGAGGCGAGCCCCGGCACCCGCCTGTGGGGTGGCCCCGTGGTTGGCTTCAGTTTCCGGGGTCTGCTTCCACGGCTAGGGCGCTTAGGTCTCCCAGCTCGTTCTGTGTGCTTTTGTCCCCCTGACAAGAAGCGTTGTATGGGATTTGGGGAGATGCATGAGATAATGCAGGTGTGGAAACACTGGACAGTTGCCATCGTCGTGATTGGCATTATTTTAATACTTACCACCATTAAGTCCAGTCGGGGTTTGCCTGTCCCTCACCGGAGGGGAGCTTGGTAGAGCGTCCTCCCGCAGGAAGCCGGTGCCGCGGAGACAGTCGGACCTGCTCGGTGGGCGCTCGCGTCTGAGGGGGCGGGCGGGAGGGCAGGTGAAGGTGCTGGGTGAAAGGTTGCAGGAGCACAGCTCTAAGTAAGGGTACGAGTGGACCTGAGCTGTGGGGGCGGGGCCGGGGTTGCCAGTGCAGACTGTGCCCTCTTGGTCTCTGGCAGGACAGAGCGGGATGCCACTAGCTGGTCCAAGGCGAAGCTCCAAGAGGCCTTGGTGGGCATCGTCGTGGAGAGTGAGGCTGGGCGCTGTGAGACCACTGAGCTGAAGCAGGTGGAAGGTGAGGCTTCTTGCAGCAGCCGCAAAGGGAAGCTGATTTTCTTCTATGAGTGGAACATCAAGCTGGGCTGGAAAGGTAATGTGTGGAAGGGGGGCGAGAGAGTTCACTCATTTCCTTCGTTCAGTGAAGGTTTTACAGCCCCTTCCTGGGCGCGGCACCTGGACTGGCCTTAGTTGGTCTTAGTGGTTCCTGACACTCAGATGCACTTGGCCTTGGCGCTGGGGGCTCCCTTTCTCCACCACTCAGCTGCTTGGCGCTCAGTGCTCTCAGCTGGGCCATTTCCTCCAACCCCCGCCCCCGCCAGACAGGACCCTTCTATGCAGTTCAGGCTGGCCTGGAGCTCGCAGCGATCCCCCTGCCTCAGCCTACCAAATGCTGAGATTACAGGCCTGCGCCAGCTCCCCCTCCTGCGCTTAGCCTGTGTGAGGCCGTCTCCTCCCTCCTGTGGCTGATTGCAAGCCTCTCACTGCGTTTCCGAGTCCTGCTTTTCACCTAGGCTGCTGGTACTCGATACCGTGTGTGGTTTTCTGAGCACTTCAGACTTCACTCTCCTTGCCTTCTTCCCTTCCCCACTCATCAAAGTAGGGTTTTTTTTTTTAATAACTGCATTATTGAGCTATACGTTATTCACCTCTTTAAAAGGTATAACGCAGGGGTTTTTCATTACAGAGTTGTACAGTCGTCACCACAGTCTGTGGGGTGACACTCAGAAATGTTCTAGGCTGCCTTAGCACAGTAGGCAGTGTGCTGTCTCAAAACCTTAAGTGTTCTAAAACTAACTGTGATGCTACCGCTAGCAGTCGCACCTCACCTCCTGCTTCCTCAGACTCCTGGCAGCCGTGACACTGTACCTTGTCGTCGGTGTGGACTTGCCCAGGGCATGCAGCAGAGGTGGATCCCTGCAGTGTGCTGTGCAGTGTCTGCAGCTGGCTTCCTTCACTGCACATTCTTCGAGGTTTAGCCTTGTCTAGCATGTATGAGCATTTCGCTCATTTTTGTGGCTAACTAATAACATGTTGTGTGGGCGTGCCGCATTTTGTTTATCCCTCCATCAGTTAATAGGCATTTCTGTTGTGCTTACTGTGGGGGTGTCTTGGCTGAGTTCTCCTGTGGTACCTGGGTCCTGGCTGGGAAGACAGGGTATACCTGGAAGGCACTTGTTGAAATAGCGAAGAGACACGAGGAAAGGACGAGAAGGAGGGGTGAGGTCGTGGAAGATAGTGCAGCGTTAAGGGCTGGGCCTCAGCCTTGGAGTCTGCGCCTTTCCGGAGCGTCTGTGAGAGAGCAGCCTGCTGAGCTGGCCCTGGCCTCTGCACTTGCGGCTGCCTGCTGGTAGGAGCCAGACTGGAGCCAGGCAGGTATTCGCGGGCACCAGGAGCATCCCCACTCCTGCCTGGCCACGGGACTCCCAGCTCGCCATGTGCTGTCAGTTGCTCCCCTTTCCTGCTGCAGGCTGCACTACAGCAAGAATCTGGCTCCCTGCTGTCTCCACCAGGACAGGGCTCTGTGGCCCTGAGAAAACCTCTTGTTCTGTGTCTCTTGTCTCCTTTGGGTCAAAGCAACAGTGAGCTCCTTTGTGAGATAAGACCCGTCCTTCCCTTCTGGGGTTTTGTATGTTTGTTTTGAGACAGGTTCTCACTGTGTAGTTCATGACTTTGAGCTCATTTTGTAGCATAGGTTGGCTTTGAACTTAAAGTGATCCTCCTGCCTCAGCCTCCTGAGTGCTGGGATTACAGAAGTGCACCCCCACGCCCAGCCATCTTGCCCTTCTGGAAGGAAGACGCAGCTCCCCAGATCCCAAAGGGAACAGCAGCCCCCACGGTGGCCTGTGGAGGATGCGTAGGCGTGGGGGGGGGAGGGGGGCTCTGCAGAGAGGCGGCATGGGCTGCTCCTGCTGGCTAGTGCTCTTGTTGTGAGTAGGGTGGGAACCTGGAGCCCGTCACGCCCGTCCCGTTCTGGAGAATGGAGAGACCAGACCGAGCCGTAAAGCCATGGGAGCAGTGGGTGTCTGAGACGAGGCCAAGAAGGAAAGCAACTGGGTGCCGTCCTGGGCTCACCTCCCCTCCGGCCCGCTCCTCCGCACCTTGTGCTTCCTGCACGCGCTGCGCTTGCCCCACCTGTAGGCGTCCTGGATTGTAGCCGCACTGGAGAACCCAGAGTGGTAGAGGGCTCTCAGCCTGAGCTGGGGCCAGGCCCCTTATACCTGCGGAGCTGAGAGTTACTACCTTGGGGGCGCTTGCTAGTGCTTCATTTACAAAGAGGAGAGGGCGGGAATCATGCTAATGCCTGACCAGTAGGGAGAAGCTAGGAGCCCTTGTGTCCTGGGGTCCCTGGCTTCACTGTGGTCTGGCCCCTGACTGGGCAGCTTGGGCTGGTTCTAGTGGAAGATAAATGTAACCTGTAAATGTGACTTAAAAAAATGGTTTCTTGTTTGATTCCAGAGGAGCCAGCTCTAGAAGATTGGAATCAATCTTGAATTAAATTTATGTGTTGCATTTACACCCCCTCCCCCACAGAAAGAGCTGCCGAAATCGTCCCACATGTGCTCATTGGAAAATCAGCCATGGGCGGCTCCTTGACTGAGCGGGGCTGGGACGCCTCCTGCTGTGTATCTGAACCCTTCCCATGTGTGGTGTGACAGGTCCCCAGTATGCTTCCTTCTAATTTCTGAACGATGTTCTCTTTGCTTGACCTGGGAGCCCAGTACTCATTTTGAACTTCACTGTACTAAATCTTTTATTCGAGATTGGTATAATAGAGCGATGTAAAATTAAAATCAAAACAAAACAGAAAAGACCCAGAGGCAGCCAGAAGGCCCCCTGCAAGGCCTGCCTGGCTCCTGTGCTGTTTCCTGGCAGAGTTCTCCAGGAGGCCGCACTGTCGTCTTGGAAGAAATCTACGTGCTTGGAGTCCGCCTAAGTTCCCTGTGTCACAGGCTCCTCTGCATGTGTTTTCTGGGGTCTGAGCTTTCTGTCCTCCCAGTCCGCAGTACCTCGGGGTAGCCCCTCGTCTTGCCTTGACCCCGGGACAGGAAACACGTAGGTTCCTGACTGGCTCAGGTCTGCCAGCCTGACTTCCTGTGCCATGCTGGGCAGTCCTGTCCCTGCCTTGGCTGCCGCCCTCAGCAATGGCCGCAGCTCTCTGACACGTGGGACCCTGTGGGCTGTTTAGCTAGGCAGGGCAGTTTTGCACAAATCCAGTTTATTGTTTTTTTTTTAATTGAAGAACCATTTTGTTCATTTTTAGGTACAATTAAAGAATCTGGTGCAAAGCACAAGGGATGGATTGAAATACCCAACCTTTCTGAAGAAAATGAAGTAGATGACACTGAGGTATCGGTTGGAGTTTTTTCCTTTATTAATAAGCTTCCGCTGTAGGAGAGCATGCAGAAAGCTGATTCTGGCTGCGGCTCTCAGCTGGAGTCATGGTGTGGGGAGCGTACCTCCCAAGAAGGGTCCCTTCACTGTGGGCAGCGCGTGGGGGAAGGAGGGTCGGGCAGGTGCTGCACCCCCCACAGCCGCCACCTCTGCGCACAGGCTCACTCAGGTGTCACCGGCTGGGTGTGTGCGTGTGCGCTGGGTGCTGCCTGGGCTGCTTGCATAGCTGAGTGTGACTTTGTCTCTCTCCTCTGTGCTTTTGCCGTTTCCCTTGAAAGAGTGGCAGTTCTCTGCGGTAGCTGTGATCGCCCTGGGTTATGGCTCGTGATTTTTTCCATAAACTGAGAGTGTGCGTTGCTTTTGCCTGTCCCTCCTGGGAGGTGGAGTCTGCCTGCAGTTAGCGGGTGGGTGCTCTTCACTGAAAGCCTGGCTCTGGGCCAAGACCATTTGTGCAGCAGTTGTATTTTGCAAACCAAGATAGTCAGGCAAAGCGTCGTCTTTGATTTGTGAGTGTGCTTAGCATGTAGGCACCCTGAGGTAGAAGAATGAAATCTTACCGAATGGCCTGCCTGTGACTTGCGTTTTTGAAGGTTATAAGAAGGCGTGTAGGCAAGGCTGCCTCAGACGTGTTTTCAGATGTGTGTTGCTGCACCCAGGGGCTATAATTGTACTTTGCTATGTTCAGATCATTGGCTGAACAGCTTTTCAACAGCTGTTAACGTGATCTTTTAGGTTTGATCCTTCAGTAGCATTACAAAGCAAACTAGGTTTGAACAGGTTGGGGCCAGCCCAGCTCCGCTGAGTCCCCAGGACCTTAAGTGGCTCAAGGCGGTGCTTCTGTTTGGCTCCGAGCACTGTGGTGCTCTCCTGTTCATTCCCTCGCCCTTCTTTCCTCCCTGCCAAACTTGATTTTCCTAATTATCCTGCTTTGAGCTTCTAGGCTAGTGCTGTACAAGATGGTACAAGCCACACATGCAATGTAAAAGTTTTTAATAGCCATGTTAAAAAACGTGTTTTATTTAACCCAATATGTGGAGCTATCAATGTGTAACTAATACAAAAATTTTCAACAAGGCATTTTATGTTCTTGTTTTAGTCTTTGGAGTCTGATGTGTCTTATTTAACTCAGCTCTCGCTAGGCACATTTCCAGGGCTCAGCAAGCCTGTGTGGCGAGTGGCTGGCTACCCCACGGACAGCAGGTTTCTAGTGCTGGTCCACGTCAGCACTCCAGTTCCCACGTGTTCCTAGCTTTGACGCAAAGGAAAGGGTTCACGTTCTGTGATGCGTTCCGGGCTTGGCCGCCACCCCCGGCAGCGCAGCCTTGGTCACCGGCCCTTCTGTTCTCTCCAGCTACGCGCGGGACAGACTGGTCTCACGTCAGAGCTGCTGCTCCCCTCCCTTTCAGTTCCTTCTTTCCTGTGGCCACGTGTGTAATACATAAAACAAGATTTTTCTTAGGTTTGTGTTTTTCTGATTTGTAGGTGAACGTGAGTAAAAGGAAAGGAGATGGGGAGATACTGAAGGATCTTATGAAAACTACAGGCACCGCCAAGGTCAGGGAGGCCCTTGGAGATTACCTGAAGGCACTTAAGACGGGTAAAGAAGGCACCATCCCTTGTGAACCAGAGGTTCCCTTTCCTATTTGCCCAAGTTATGCTCTGGACTATGATCTGGATTCCCAGGTTAGGCTCCAGAAACACCCTTCGTACTAAGCCTCAGTTATAGCATGGATGTTGGAAGCTAGTCCTGGGTAAGGCTGTACTTAGTGCTTATCAGGATCAGGCAGGGCGTGAACTGTGTTGCTTACAGCGTCAGTAGCAGTTTTCTGGGTTGGAAGTGACTTAGTGGCTGTTCCTGTTCAGTGTCTGTCTTCCCTGCTAGACTGTGGGCTCTGTGAGGCCATGGAAAGTGTCCGTCATGTTCACTGCTGTGCGTCCACCGTCTAGCACAATGCCTGGCACAGAGTAGGTGCTCAATAAGTCTTCGTTGGCTGAATGGATGTATGCATGAAAATGACTGCAAGTATCACAGTTATAGCTAAGATACACCTAGGTAATCCCTGCACGGCACGGAAGTGAGGTCATTACTTTCCTTCTAAGTTAGCGGGGTTACCTGCCAGGCAGAATGATGGGCAGAGCGTTCTCCTGCGCCTCACCCTTAGAGCCTGCCCGCTAAATATCTAGGTGTAGATGCCCACCTACTTGGGGTTGTTAACGCTGCCTCTTCCCTGAGGCTGTCGTGTGCTGGCCCACAGGCTTGAGGCCGACAGAAAGCTCTGGAGGGGCATGTGGGGGAGCAGTGAGAGTCTTAGTTTTGGTAGTGGGTGAGGGGCACAGAACTGCTAGCAGTTAGTCATATAAAATGTAGCTATTTGGAAAAGAGCTTTTGAAAATTTTTCTGATTTTGAGTACTTGCTAGAAATGAAGCATTTGAAAAGGGAAAGAATAAAAGGCTTTTGTTTCTGTGGAGTTCATGTAAAGGGTCAGTTTTATAAGGAAAGATACGGGATAGTCTTGAAATTCTCAAAATAGTATAGGAATTACTTGGATAAATAGCAGTTATTTCTTCATATTCTATTTTGGGTTTTATACTTTGCTTTTTGAAATAGGCCCTTCTAAAACCTTTTGCCACATCTCTTTATAGAATTTACCATGGGAATGATTTTACCAACAAAAGCTTTGACAAACCAGGAATTGACAGTTAAAAGGAAACTGAGTGAAAATCCCTTGCAGGTATGACCTTTGGTGGCCGAAGTATAGGGAGGGGAAAGGAAGTGTAGCCTTTCAGGGCATTAACATTCCTGTGCATCCCCTGTAAGGCTTTAAATCTGCACTTGTAGAAGTGATGACTTATTTTGGGGCTGGAGATCAAACGTAGAGCTTCATGCATGCGAGGCAAGTGCTCTACTACTGAGTTTTATAACTCAGCCTAAAAGTTTCTGTTCTTTGTGAAAGGGAATGTATAAACTGGCCCTTCTGTGGGGTGAATAATGAATTTAACTCGACTGCTATAAATGCAGTGTTCTTTGGTAGCAAGATTACAAAACCAGGTCACTGGGGCTAACAGCTTTGGGGTTGGGAGTTTTACGCTTGGAATTGGGGACCAGGGGTGCAGGCACAGTTAAAACCTGTTAGTCGTAAGTGGCCTCATCTTTTACGCCACCCTGCTGGGCCTCGCTTGCCTGTCCATTTAGAACTGGGGAATTGAGTCATACCCTGGGAATGGACAGAGCTATGGACCTAGGAAGTGAGCTTTGCTTCCAAAGACAGCACTGGTAGAGCTAAGAAATAAAAAAAAAGGTTTTCACGCTGCTTTCAGTGTCTGGAAGGGGTGGGGCGGGCTTTGTGTGTTCTGGTACTGAGAAGACTTAGATCCAGCTGCGTGCTTTCTCCCATGTGCTCACTGTCCTCTGGAACCTTCCGTCCTCTTGAGATCCAGGCCTCCTCTCCAGTGGCACTGGGTGTAAAGATTCCCACTGTGGCTCTGCACATGACAGAACTGTTTGATACAACGGTAGAGCAGCTGTATAACATCTTCACTGTGAAGGACGTAAGTAACTCCCTGAGCTGGTACCCTACATGCTGAGAATGGCAGAAACGTGCCCCAAGAGGAGGGCTGGATTTCGGTTTTCTCTGATTGAAGGGCTCTGGGCCAGTCCTGTCAGTGGGAATGTCCAAGGGTGGTTCCCCAGGGAACAAAACAGGCAGGCACTTCTGTGGACTGGATGTGTTAGTGGGCCACGTTTTCTCCCTGTAGGAAGAGAAAGCATTTGTGTAAGCAAAAGCTACATGTTTAAGATAAAAGCAAACAAAAAAACCACACGGTTGCCTTATGGACTTTACAGGGCTGGAGATGTAACTTAGTGGTCTCCCAGTGTAGCGCTTTCCTAACATGTGCAAGGCTCTGAGTTTGAGCCCCAGTACACATATATGCAGACACTCGCACACATCGCAGATAATAATAGCATGTGTTAACTATGTCTGTGTTTTGCTTGGCTATAGCTGGTGCAAAAATTTTCGAAATCTCCTGCTGTCTTAGAAGCTGAAAAGGGAGGGAAATTTCAAATGTTTGATGGGACCATCACTGGTGAATACATAGAACTGGTAAGTGATTTCAAAATTAAAGCAGTCAGCTGGAAGCTGGGCTTGTCCTAGTGCTGGAAGGCTAAGGCAGGAGGGTGTACAAGTTTAAGCCCAGTCTGGGCAACTTAGTGAGACCGCTTGTCTCAAGTTGTTGTTTTTGCCACAGGATCTCGTGTAGTTCAGGCTGACCTGGAAGTATGTAGCCCAGGCTGGGCTTGATGTTGAGGCAGTCCTCCCGGAAGCACCCCCATGCCAAAGGGCTGAGGATGTAATGCCAGTGTGAAGGTCCTGGGTTTAATCTCCAGTACCTCAAAAAAAAAAAAAAAAAAACAAGCTGGCACTTACCTCTTCTTTTGATTAGTATCACTGTTTTTAGCTTGTTCTGGATTTTTATCTGAGCTCACAAAATCTTAACTACAAAGCTGATTAAGAGCAAAATTAAACACGTTACTTAGAATCCTTCCAAAGGAGCTCTGAGGCTGTAGAATAGACATGAGGAAAGCTCACTCTACTGAGCTGAGAAATATATGGACGCGAAGCACTGAAAATAAATGGGGGCAGATAAGTTTAAAGAGTATTGCAGGGAGCTGACCCCTCTGTGAATCTTGTGACAGACAAGCATATGGAGATGGGTGTCATGGCCGAAGCCTCGGAGTCTGCCCATGTCTCCTCCAAAGTGCTAGTTTCGCTGTGACTGAAAACTGGGTCCCGTATGTTCTCGTGTTACGTTTTCTGTTCAGTGCATCTTATGCATGCTAAGTAGTGGTGAAGATGGAGCCTGCAGTCTCAGGTGTGCAGATGCTCGTTATGATGGAAACAGCTCGAAGTCCCAGCTCCCCCTAGAACTTTCAGGGTTTATATACGTCAAACTGTTTGAGCTGCTGTTGAAATCACCGTGGTGTTGTCAAATGGGAGTTGCCTTACCCTCAACACTGGCCCCGTTGTGGTTGCCAGTCCTTTCCTGCTGTGTCTTGACCAGCTGGAAGAAATCTGCCGGTGACCCTGCGGATTAGCAGCGGTGCCGGCATGTCCACTGGAAGGTGGAGCTGTGTTCACTGGTGCTCCTAGCAGTTAGGGGTTTCAACTGAAAATGTTCTCAGCGGCATTTCCCCTTTTGATTTCAGTTAACAAACAGAAAAATCACAATGAGATGGAGATGCAGGAGCTGGCCGGAAGGTATGTTTTGTGCCCCACGTGTGTAAATGTTACGCAGACTAAAGCTGGTGTGGGTAAACCTGCCTTTTTCTAATGCAGTAATAAGGCTCCTGTTTTTCTTCTAGAACACTATGCAACAGTAGCACTGAGTTTTGTGCCTACTCTAGGGCAAACGGAATTACAATTGGACTGTAAAGGAGTTCCTATCTGTAAAGAAGAGAACACGAAATTCTGTTGGCAGAAGCAGCATTTTGAAGAAATAAAATGTTTACTGCAGCTGATCACCCTAAATGGTTGAAATAGCTTTTATAGGGGTATTACTTTTTGTAGCAGAGTGTCCTGTTTACCTCTTTATCAGTCCTTCCTTAAAAACAAAAACTCCCCTTAATTTATTTCATATTGGATGAAACCCATGAACAGCATTTAAAAGCACTGACTCTAATTAGACTCTACATTGAGTTTAAAGTGGTAAGCAACCTGAAATTAGTCCATAGGACTGAATCTGCGTGCAGATAGTTGACGTTTCTCAAGCTAAAGCTTGTGCTACCAAGTTTACTTTCAGCTGTACTTTTCAGTTCCAGAAGACAAAAAATAAATGGCATGTTATACTGTTCCTTTATTTTACTTCAGTGTTTTTAAGGTATGTAGCTGTTAGTCAAGCAGTGGCATGTTACATTCAAAAGCACGCTGGTGGGTGGGCCAGCTGGCTGCACGCCTCCTCGCCCTCCTTGGCTGACCCAGCAACCACTGCGCGCTTTGCAGTGCAGTGTGTCGAGGGCTCCCTGGGTAGGCTGCTGCTCCAGGCTGCCGCTGACTCTAATGAAAGAACAGATGGGTGAGTGCTTCCCCCGTCACAGTTTCCTCATTATTTTCACCTGAGAAGACTGAAGCAACGTATGTAAACAAATGAAAAGTCATCACAATCAGTTTAATTAAGTGCACAGAATAGCAATCAGTCATGTCAATAAAAATAAAACAATTATTTTTACATCAAGTGTGCTTTATTTCCTCCACAGGTATTCTGTTAAATAAAGCACCATTTATATACTGCCAGGCCACAGCTAAAGAGGATTCTTTACAGAATCAAATTTCTTGTGGTTGTTCCGTATACAAGTAAACTTAATTTTGATAATAAGAACCACAGCGATTGGAGGCAATCTGCCTCTATTATAAGGTACAAAACTGGCACAGAGGACACCATATTATACACGGTAAAAATGCTGTAAGTTTAAATTACATTGTATAGGGCTGGGGAACCCTGCTTCTCCCAGACAGCCATATTAAATGAAAGCCACTACAGTGAACTTTTAATTACATAAAACATCCATTATCTGATTGATTGCCCTTTAGAAAGTATACTGAAGATGCAAGTTTTTTCATCTGGAATTCTGCCTGACCAAGAATTAAACCTATAAATCTATCTTGCCATTCAAGCAGAGAGCACGGGACAAACCGAAGCACGAAAACAAATAAGCAAAACTTATACAAACAGCATGGGGGGGGGGGCTTAAAAGTAGACATGCTACATCTAACGTCAAGAGGCAGCCTGGTTCCCTTTGCCGGATATCCTTGTGACCACATGGATTGTAGACTCAATGGTCCTGCACAGAGTATCGAGTATGTCATGTTGCATGTGACTATAGAGTCCTCTGGAATGGCCGCAACTGAGCGGTAAAGCAGCCTCAGGGTCCTGGGAAGGCAAAGTTTGGCCATCACAGCTTCTCAAGTCAGCTAAGTCAGACAGAACTGCAGAGATAGAAGTAGAAGGGAACTCAGATTCTTCCTCGGCCAGGGTGGGATCCTTGGAACAATGGAGATCTTTTTCTTTGCAGTCTTCAAATCTTCCATTGTTAGGCTGCTCCTCTGTGTGCTGTGACCTGATACTGGACAGGTCTTCTGAAAACGAAGATGGAACTTCTACTCTGTATTCTTTCACAGAACTATTCTCAGGAGAAGGAAGATCTTGCTCAGTTCCTGGATCGATAATCGAGGAGTCTCTCGTCTCGTTGTCTGATGTGCTGGTTGGGGTCAGGGCCTCTCTGGTCTCTGTCTTCGCGTCGCTGATGCAGCTGTCCACGGTGTGCTCCTCATCACTGCTGACACGCCTTCGCTTCACAGGCGTTGCCCCTTCGTCATCTGTGCAGAGAAACATCAACAAGCAAGATGCTCTAAGAAAGGGGTCGTTAAGAGCACAGTGAAAGGAAAAGAATCCCTGAGGGGTGCGGGGAGATGCTTTTGTTTTTCACACTGACTCAGGAGGTTCAGCAGGACAGATCAACAGCTACTACAAAGTCAGCTAAATGAGTATATTATCCCCAGCCCCAACCCTGAAGATAAAGATTAGTCCGCACAGCTAACCTTTAGTTTTTCTTTCTTTGGCTTCTTGCTCTTGGAGTGAGTTTCTCTGGTGTAGACAAGTCCTACATTTGCTTAAAAGCTCTTGCAGAGTTGGAACAAGGGCTGGGTTTAACTGCTTGGGCGTGTGCACTGACAGGAGCAAAGCCAGGGCCCTCAGATCCTGCAGAAGCCCACACAGGAGCAGGTCAGACTTCTGTGGTTACATACACACATTTACTTTCTCAGGAAATCATCTTGCTTTTTCTGCCATTTTTAGAAAAATGTTAAAACTAAATAGCCAGGGTTAGGATGCGACTGTATTTAATCAGTTGTAAGACACTAATACCGTTATTTTATGCCCATGTCAAGTAAACCATGGTATTTTTTGAGACAAAAAGGCAAAAACCAAAAACAACCAAAACTCAACTTCCTTAATTTTAAAATGAAACCTAGAACAATGCACGAGAAATTTCGGTCTTATAACTTGTAGATGTCACAAATAGTAAGGCTTACTTCACACAGCTTTGTAATCTGTTCTGGGTTATCAGCATCTTGTTACTCAGGAAAGTTGCTGCTGAACATGTATCCTTGGGAACATACTCTAAACACAGCCCCTGTAGAGCTGTCGCTGGAAGCACATACAAGGCAGCTAATTTCCTTGTTTTAACTGCCTTTATAAACCAACAGATGACTAGTCTGATGAGCTTGGTTATTTAAGATGGAGGCAATAATAAAATGTTTCAAAAAATGAACAGAAAGAAAAGTATTTTTTCCTAATGACATTGTTGCCCCAGCATACCCAGGGCCACTAGCTCCTACCTTTGGAGGTCATACAAACTACGTGCCAAGCACAGGAATACACTTTGGGAAGGTTTTTCTTTTCACCACACAACAGCTCTGGACAGTGAGTTAATAGCACGATAGTAACCTCATGGTGGCTCTCAAGGACACAACTACTGCTGCACACAGTTCTTACCCCATTTAAGGAAGCGCTTGCTTTGGAAATTTCAATTCGGTTGGTGAAATCAGACTGTAGGTTCTGATACTGATTTATCAAGTTTGTAATTAGAGTGCTGATCAAGTTGGCACAGTTTGCTTCAGAAAACACTTGACTTTGAACCTGAAAGAGATGATTTATAAAACACATTTCACAAGGGCCAACATAATGAAAACATACACTAACTGCAAACAACACGGTTTCTGTTTCTCAAGTACTACATACCTTTAGAAGGAAATGAGTCATGAATGTGTAGACAATGTTGTTGTTTAGGAAAGTTCTTTCATCCATTAGGATACATTTAATATATTCTGCAAATACAGGATCTTCACACAGAAGCTTGACGCAGCTTTTTGACATAGCAGACTGCAGCGGGGAGAAGAAGCCCTGGTAGTTGAGCACTGAAGTGATGCAGGACTGAAATACCTAGCACTGGACCTCTGAAGCCTTTTATAAAAGTTTAAGTTCTGAAATTACTTAAAATCCTAAAGCCACTTCCTGCTCAGTCTGCTCCATTCTTGGCGACAGCAGCTGTGTTCCCGCTACACGGCATTACTACCAACCGGACATGTGAGCAGGGCTGTGGGGAGACACTAAGCGGCACTGCACACACAGGCATTATAGGGAATGCAGCCTTCTGGAGTAGGGAGGGTCAGTAAGGACCAGAAAAGACGAACAGGATGAGACTATTTCCAGGGGGCCGATGAATATGTAATGTGTTTGGTAAATGACCACCAGTAAGAAAGAAAAAATAAATAGCAACCTCTTTTCCTAGCTACAGAATCAGTGGGCCCATTTTTCAGTGGTCACGGGTCTTGAACACAAGCAGCACGTCCTTGACATGCTGCCATGTAAGCACCAAATGCTAAGTGCTTGTGTCCTTGGAGCTCCACAAGTAGAATGTCTCTAAACATACTCTCCCTAGGTTTGTATTTGTGCTTTAAACATGCATGACTAATTTATATGGAAAAACTGACAAATGGAGTAAATTTTAAATAGCATATACAAATATGCCATCTAGGTATTTAATTAGAGCAAGTATTGTAAGTAAATTGCTCAGGGTCACCTAAAAACCTAAGGGTTCAATCAGAACCCAGGTCTTCAACTCCTTAGTGCTTGGGCCTCTCTCTTGTCTCTAAGAACAGTAGCAGGAGCAGAGGGGAAAGCAGACCCAATTTACTGATGTGACCACTGAGCTTAAAAAACAACCAGTAAGTCATTTTCTTAATGCCAAGTATGTGCCAAGTCATGTGAACTAAATGAGATCAATGCTTTTCAAAGATCTCTAAAGAAGAAAAAGTGGTATTTCTCCAGGAACACAGATAAATCTATATACATTATTTGTGAAAAGGAGACACCCATCAGAGCACAGTGTGACACCCAGCAAAATACACAGCGCTCTGTATGGTTTGGTAACAGACTAGATCAGACTTGATTACTTTTAGAAACTATAATATGCAAACAGACTTGTGCCCAAGGAATGTTAACAAACTCATAACAAACTCCTCTCTTCCTTTGGCACAGGGCAGGTGCAGCCAGGCAGAAACAGTACTTCTTTCTCCCTTCATGCTTTAAAGGGACCCTGTCGGCCAGATCTAAGGACTGAGCCCAAGGATGATATATGGCTTCTTCCGTCTCCTTCCCTTCTCCCTCTACCACTTCACAAGCATCTTTTATTATCTGCACTTTATTCCAAGGAGCTGGCCCTTAGGTAGGGTAGTGAGGTAGTAAGAGTAGTCACGTGCTCTCTTAAAACTACTGATGAAACAAATGCATGGACCCCTGAAAAACTATAGACCACGAAGAGTTAAATGACAGAGAGGGGCAGGAGAGGCACAAGGCAGAAGTGGCTTTTCCCTAGTATCTTCCTGGTTTGGACTTTCCCCCAAAACTGTTGGTATTTACCTATGTATGAGAAATTCATCTATAAACAACTTATTTGAAATATCCTTTGTGGTACAAATCTAAAGAAAAAACCTCAAAGGGAAACTAGAAGCTCAATGTTTAATTGCTAATATTTCCATAAACTCTTAATATCCAATTTCTAGCCAGTTTTTAAAAAAGCTGATTCCTAAAATTTTTTACCCGCTTGGTCAGGTGAAATAAAAGACCAAATCATCTATAACTCGTGTGCTTTACCTGAGTCTGGCATAGCTCAGTCCAAAGTTTGGGGAACAGTGCAAGATGCAGTGGCAAGCCTTCATAGGCAACTAGGACACCTAACATTTGAAAAGAAATCACAAGAGGTTATAATTACAAATTATAATGAGACACTAAACTGCAGGTACACTATTACAATTATTTTTGGTTAAAACTATGCATATTTCCCATATGTTTAGATACATAAACTACCTATAGGTAAGAACTCTTCCCAAAATTTTAACCAGTGAAGTAATTCAGAATGTAGTGTTTTTAAATTTACTTATATCTCATACCTCATTCCTAGAAAGATCTGAGGCAGATTAAACCAACTCTTCCCTTTCTGAGTATAGAACTTTATCTGGAACACAATTAAAATTATTCCAAGTGGCCAGGCATGGTAGCGCAAGCCTGTAATATCAGCACTCGGTAAGCTGAGACAGGAGGTTCGTTTTGAGCTTGAGACCAGCCTGGGCTACAGAGTAAGCTCAAGGCCAGCCTGAACTGAATAGCGAGACTCTGCCTCAAAAAGACAAAACAACAAAATTATTCCAAGTGGCTTCGAAGCTTTCTTGGATTAAGGTACCACTTTGTCTTTTACAACATCTTCAGGGAGTTAACTACATTTCAGGGGCAGAAGCGGGGTGGAAAGCCATTAGGAAATATTTCTCCAAGGACAGGGAGAACTACCTTTGTGGTAACTTAAGTGAATGCTGCTCTGAGTCTTCCAGTTTCTTTTCCTGTCCCCAAGATCTTTTGGTCGGGCATGGTCAGAGACCTCCAATTTGGAACTTCATCTTTTTCTCATTTTGGTAGTACTGGGGATCAAATAAGTACTCTGCCATTGAGCCGCATCCCCAGGCCTGGAACCATTATGATTTTAATCTTTTCCTCTTTTTGGGGATTTCAGATGTCGAATACATTTCTATGGGATAAGTCCCCCCCCCACCTCCCTCTCTATAGATGTTTCCGTTCTATAACCCTAAATAAATTTCCCACCCTCTACATCTCTGCACTCTTGGGAAGGTGTCATCATGGAGGGGAAACAGAACACACACCATCCTCCTCCAGCTGTGCAAAACGAAAAGGTCAGCGCAGGAGAGGCCAACAGTAAATATGGTACATGTGGCGCTGTCTGCATGATATACTGGCTGGAATTGCTCAACTCTGGCCAGGCAGTGTGACAGCAGCACAGCGGATGCTAGGAGTATCCGTGGCTGTCTTCAAATAACAGTATGAACACTGAGATTTGAATCTTAATTTTTACATGTCACAAAACACTATTTTGAATGTGTCATCTTTTCCTAACCATTTAAAAATGGTTTAAAGCTGCCAAGTGTGGTGGTACATGCCTGTAATCGCAGCACTCAAGAGGCTGAGGCAGAAGGACCACAAATTCAAGCCCAGTCTGTGCAATTTAGCAATTTGGTGGGACCCTGCCTCAAAACAAAGAGCTGGCAACACAGCTCAGTGAAGGCCCCGCGTTCACACTACTACAAAGCAAAACAAAAACCTGTTTCTCAACCCACAGTAGCCAGTTGCTGGTTATACAAAAACAGGCAAGAGGTAGGTTATAGTTTGCCAAACTCTGAGTTAAGACCAAGAATTTTCAGACAATCCAAGGGAGCAAAACCAGATCAAGTCACTCAACTTCCCAAGGAAGCTTAGGATCCCTTTTGTGGATAGACTTATTTATTTTTCTGATAAATTAGATCAATCCTTTTGTACAGACTCAGGAATTCTCATTTGTCCCCTTTTTCTTAACCTAGTCTGTTTGAGGTCAGAAGCATTTATCTACGATAACATCACACACACAAAGCAAACGTCCTATCAAACAAGGGGCTATGGGCTTTCTATGCCCTCCCTCAAAATGAGGGGTGGTGGTGGTAGTGACAGCCTGTGGCCCTTGGGGCCAACTCTGACCCACAACCCGTTTCTGGTTGGCCCTATGAGCTAAGAATAGTTTTTATGTGCTTTAAGGATGGGGGAGTGGATGACATGTGACAGAGACTATAAGGCCTGCAAAGTCTGAAATAGTGTCCAGCTCTTTGCAGAGCCCGCCAGTACCTGCACCAGTCTCCTCTGACATTAACCTCTCGTGGTAAAGACTACACAGTTCTGGTCTTTTCTCTCCAACTATTTTCCAAAATGAAGCAAACTATTTCTTTTCTTCATAGCTACCAAAAAGGTAGCACTAACATAGCACACGAAGGTGTGCTTCTATGATCTGAAAGCATTTGTTAAGTGCTATGCCAAGGTAGATCTCTTTTTTTATCGTGCTAGGTATATCAGATATCATATTTAATTTTCTTGTCACCTTTGGGAGATACTATTTTATCCTCAAGGTTTCATTTTCTTGATTGAGATTAGACAAAGAGACAACATTTGCTTAGCTTCAGCCCCGAAGCCAGCGCTGGTGTTAAGCTGAGATTCGCCTCCCCCGCATTATCTAATTTATCTGAAAGCTCACAACCTGCCCAGTACCCGGCCTTTCCCCAAGCTTCACACAGCAGTTCGTCCATCGTTTCCATGGTCTTCACATCTCCCCAGCACCTGTACTCCTGTTGACTTAATCCTTTCCTTTGGATTCACTTTGGCTAACCTCACATTAGCTTTATTTTAGGCAACACAACATCCAGAGAATCTGATGAACTATGTTGTAACACAGTAAAAATTACACATATTTACTAATACAAGAATTTTTTTCCCAGACCAGCTTGTGCGATACACTCCGGAAACTACTGCGTCACTCATAGGGAACTAGTAACACCTCAGTTGAAGTCCTCCCTACCCGCTCTCAGGCTGCGGCTGCTCTGGAATACACACTCTCCCTTCAGAGCAAGAGAGCTCCAGTTCTTCCCCAGCATCTTCACTGGGGACGGTGTGCCTCCTGGCTCTAGGACCCAAGAAAGCAGCCAGTACTGCCGCAATTCCAGGCCCCCCCATACCTCCTGTGCTGTCTCACTGGCGGGTGTGAAGCCTATAGGGACGCAATCCCCGAAGTCCTCAGGGACACATCTAGGACCCACCTCTGTGAACAGGTGCGTGTGCCTAAAGCACAGTGGGCTCCGTACTGCTCACCCTTCTGTGCCCTAGGACGTAAGGGATTTTCAGTACGAGCGATACCCGGCCCTGCGCACCCCAGTACGCCCTTTCCTCACTAGTCACAACGCACACTGTGGAAGCTGCTGTGTGTTACTGAGAAAGACCTTCCAAACACTGCTGCTGTAAGGAAAATGGTTTTACAGATTATTTTGTACTCCCATGATTCCTGTGAGGATGAAATATTTAATATGTTCATTTACTAGTTAAGGTTTCTCTTCTCTGAATTGTTGATTCTGTGGCATCTTCTATAGGAGTGTCTATCTTCTCCAAGCATTAACCAGAGAAAATAGTGTCTTTAGCTAATGGATGAAAGCTCATGACTAATGCTCTAATGTGAGACTGAATCATAAAGACACCCTAAGCCTAAGAATACCACAGATTTAATCGAATTCCCCTTGTTCCGACTTCACAGCCACTACGCAGCCTACAGTTATCTGGCTTCCTTGGTGTTTACTGGAGAAAGCCAGCCAGGTGTGGTGGTGCACGCCTGTAATCCTCGCACTCAGGAGGCAGAGGCAGGATTGCTGAGAGTGTGAGGCCACCCTGATTGACACAGTGAGACCCTGTCTCCAAAACAGCATAGGAAAAAAGATTGTGGTGGCCCTTCTTTGTATGGAATATTCAGATACAGATGTCACTTCTCCCTCTGGCAATGAACTTTGCAATTAAGAGACCAATGTGTCTCTTACAAGTGGTTGTTGCGCATCAGCCTAGCATAAAGACATGGATTTGCTGTTGGTGGGCTGGGAAGTCAGCTGCGGCTGCTGCTTTTCCCTCTTTAACATGACCTCCTCTCACAGCTTTATTTACAGCAAAGCTTGCCATGTGGGGGGTCTGGCCATCAGACAAAGGCGAAAAGAGCAGCAGAGTGACTGCTGTGGAGGTCTTGTGCAGAAGGGCTGGTGGACAGCAGCCTTGTAGTGCTGCCTGGCAGCTGGCTCACTTCATCCAGAAGACAACAGCAGAAGCATGGCCTAGGGGGCGGACCTGCTGTTGCTTTGGGCTTCACGAGAGAGAAACCTTTCTTCCTTCTGTGCCAGTCATCTTGGCCTCAAGTCTCACCACGGAGCCCTAAGGCTCTCGAAGGTAATGGTCACTGTCCCTCTAAAGCCTGCACTGGCACTGAAGTATACCATCATGCCAAATGTGGCATCCACACCACAGTCCCCAGTGCACCGCCATGATACCCCAGCACCCCACAGCTCAGGGGCTGGGGCAGGAAGGCCAGCCTTAGTCTACACAGTGAGATCTAGAAGATGGTGGGGGGGGGGGGTTGGGCATGGGCAGGGAAGGAGGAGGAGGTGCTGGGAACTAGCTTTGTTGGTTTTTTTTGACTGGGACTTGAACTCGGGACCTTATGCTTGCCAGGCGGGTGCCTGTGCCACTGAGCTAAATCCCTGGCTGGGAAACTAGCTTCTAACTTGCACTGCATACCTAGAATGGTCTCAAGTATGGATGCCATTTGATGCCTTTTGGAAAACAGCTAACCAGACACTTCTCTGGTCAGTACAAAGAGAAGTTAGGTGTGCTGTCCCCACATCCAGGTTCTACTTTTTGACACAGGGCTTCACTATGTAGTTCAGGCTAGCCTCTAATTTTCCAGTGATCCCCACAGTGCTGGGATTACAAATGTGTTTCACCATATCTGACTGTGCTTTCTTTCTTTTTTGAGGAAGAGTCTTGCCATGTAGTTCAGGCTGCCCTTGAACTCACAGTGATCCTCCTGCCTCTGCCTCCTGAGTGCTGGCATTACAGGTCTGTGCCACCATGTCTGGCTTGACTGTGCTTTCTATGATGAGCATTTTCTTAAAACCTGTTTCTCCTTTCTTTATAACAAATTTTTAATTCTACAAATTCTAAAGGTTTAGGTTTTCTAGGTATATCATGATGTCACTTGCGAAAATTTGGTGTAATTAATAAGAACATTCTGAAAAACAATGTAAAATACTTAAAGAGACCCTTATTTAAATGATGATGAAATATAACATTTTATTTGAACCTTGCATTGTTCATTTTGCATATGACCTATGACCTGTAAATAATGGCATGCTTATAGCATTTCTTATAGTACCAGTTTCCTATATTCAAAACTTTTTTCACGTTAAAATGCCAACGTATAATCATTATAAACTTTCAAGTATTGCCAGCCTGAACTGCACAGCAAGACTGTCTCAAAAAGACAAAAAAAACATACAAATGAAAAAGCCCCCACCTCCCCCAAGTGATTACATTCTGCACGGTTCTCTTTACTTCATTAACTTTGTGCGGTTCTGGAGACTGAACCCCTGTAATAGGGCCTTGTTTATCAGAAAGCTACACTCTCAGGCTATTTACAACTGCTTCCCCTGTAACTCAAGACCGTTTCTGTATTACTTGCTTTAGTCCACACCCTCTTGTTGGTGAACATGTGAGTTCTCTCTAGTCTTCGCCCCCCACAGAGGGAGAGAAAATAAGCCTCCCGTGCCGCCACCACCCCCCCGCACTGGTTTGGGACCAAGCTGAGCTCTGCAGTCCTTGTTCCCTGTGTTATGAGCACTGCACTAAAGTTCATTTCATAGTTAACTTGCCGCTGTTATGTTAAGAGACAGATAAAAGTCACTATTGTCTGCTTTCTGATTTCATGAATCAGGGCAACCTCTGACATAGTTACCAAACATTTATTCTGTGAATACAAGTGAACTCGCTTTTCATGTCTTTTGCAGACCTTGACATATTTTTTTCACCATCTTACCAAATCCTAAAAATTTTACATAATGGCAATGTTAGCCATTCACTTAACATTTTTTCTTCTTTTGTGGTAATGGGAATTTTGAGCCCAGGACTGCACATATGCTAGGCAAGCATTCCCCAACAAAACTGTATCGCAGCTCTCAAAAGTATGCAAATACTTTTCCATTAGCCAGTCTGTGTTTTAATTCAATTTGTGGCATATTTTTAAAAAACCACATAGTAATTTCAATTTTTATGTAATCAGATTTTCCAATGTCTTCTTTTGTTTCTAGGTTCTGTGTCCTAGTCTTTTAAATCTCAAAGTGTTATCCATATGATCTTTTCTGTTTTTGTTTTTTTGGCCTTTTTGAGACAGGGTCTCGCTATACAGTTCAGGCTGGCCTTGAGCTCATGGTGATCCTTTTGCCTAAGCCTCCTGAATGCTAGGATTACAGGCATGTGCCACCATCCCTGGCAGTGCCATACAGTTTTAATCACTATAACTTGGGGGGGGTTGGTACCGGGAATCAAACTCAGGACCTTGCATTTGCCAGGCAGGTGCTCATGCTGAGCTATATCCCTGGCCCTAAACACTATAATTTACTTTTGTTAAGAAAGGAGAGAAAATGTATGTACAGTGGTAGCTCAGTTCACCAACTCTATCCTTTCCACGATTCTGGTGGCAAATCGAGGTGGAGGAGAAACAAATCAAATTCAATGCCAACTTCAGACCTTGTGGTCTGATTTGGTTCTCAGCCGCCTTGGTTTGCAACCAGAATAGTGGAGAGAGTTGAGTTCGTGACCCTGGCACCACTGTATTTGCAAACAGGAAATAAAACATGAATAAAAGTAGGGGACAGGTCTGTGATATTTTTATATGTACCTTTAATATTTTAAATTGTGAACTGTACATGTATTAAACTGTAAAAGATCACTAGACTTTAAAAAGTATCCTCTATTGTTTTTTGCAGAATTTCTAAGTAAAATGTGTTTTTTATTTTTTATCTTTTTGAGACAGGGTCTTGCTATGCAGTTCAGGCTGGCCTTGAGCTCACTTTGTAGCTCAGGCTCGTCTTGAATTCAAGACAATCCTCCTGCTTCAGCCTCCCAAGTGCTGGGATTACAGGTGTGCGCCACCACACCTGGCTACCTGTTCTTTTTAAATATAAAAAAATAACTGTGGTTCTGCATATATGGTGCTTTCTGCCGGCAGCCAGCAGCTTGCTCTCTGCCCATGAATTCTCTTCTTACTTTCTTCTGCCCTGTGTTCCCTGCCCTCCGTCCTCCAGCACGACAGCATTTCCTTCCTGTGTACTACTGGCACCTGCAACCCTACTTTCCTCTGCAAATCTATAATTACTGAATTATATATTCTCTTTTATTGCCTAATAAATCTCAGTCTGTTCATTAACGCATAGGAAGCACCACAAAGAGTATTCCTCAAAACTAGAAATCAGCTATGATCCAATATAGATTTGGAGACAATGTTGCCTATGGTCATAACGTTTTAATATTCTTACTATGTTATGAGACATTTAAATGTCTCTGGACCAAATTTTAAAACTCAAGATTTAAATAAATGAGGGTATAACCAATTCAAACCTACCCTGCTTGTCATCAACTACAATTTCTTGACGGAATTATACAAATTAAAAGTCTATAAATACTGTGCTCAACATTAGAGCCATTAATGTGGGTTGTTTTCTCAACCCTTTCCCTAGGTGCCTCTCCTTCAAAACTGTCACTTTAGGTAGAAGAGGCAGTTAATGTCAAACACTAGGATATAACTCCTCCATCTACAGAATGCATGAACAGCGCTGCTTTCAGGTCTTCCTCCAACTTCACACCAAAGACAATATCCAACTGGCTACGTTAATTAGGGTGAGACTAAAGAAAACCGTTTCCTGCTCACTTTGCGAAGGCTCTGATTTATATTCAGTGCTGTGCCATCAACATCTTACTACTTGAAGTAAATTTCATTATAACTAAGACAACAATTCAGTTCCTCAGTCACCATTCCACGAGTTCTCACTACTCACACGTGGCCTGGGGCTCTAGAGAATATGCCCGTTCTTGTAGGAAGTTCCATAAAATAGTGCTGATATAGGAAACTAAACACTGTGTAGCAGCATCAGTAATGCTTCATAGCAGGAGGACTGCTGTGAGTTCAAGGCCAGCCTGGGCTACAAAGTGAGATCGAGTGCTGTCTGAACTGCATAGTGAACACTTGTCTCAAACAAACAAAAAAAAGCTTCATGGTTTTAAGAGGGATACAAGTATAAAGAGTCATATATGATTTGATTCAATGTATGTGACAATCAGGCATGTATCCTTGCCTTCCACTTTTTTTTTTAATTTGAGACTTTTTTATGCAGCTCAGGTGGGCCTCAAACTTGCCGGAATCCTCTTCCCTCAGCCTCCTGAGTGCTGGGATTACAGGCTTTTGCCACTACACCTGGCTGCTTGCTTGCTTGCTTGCTTGCTTGCTTGCTTGCTTGCTTGCTTCCTCCCTCCCTCCCTCCCTCCCTCTCCCTCCCTCCCCCTCTCCCTCTCTCCCCTCCCCCTCTCCCCTTTCCCTCTCTCTTTTTGAGGCAGAGTCTCGCTATGCAGTTCAGGCTGGCCTTGAGCTCACTTTGTAGCCCAGGCTGGCCTCGAACTTGCAATGATCCTCCTGCCTCAGCCTCCCAAGTGCTGTGATTTTAGGTGTGGGCCACTACACTTGGCACTTCTTTCACTTTTAATTTCCCTCTGAATGTAGGCATTTGGGTCAATGAAGAATGTGGTCTCAAAAAAGGTAAAGTTTCATTATGTGGTCAAGGCTGTAGAGTAGCTAGAATGACTGACTCCTTACAGAAATCTTAGTATAAATTATATGAACACAATTTACCAGGAATTTTCCCATACCCAATTTTACTTTTACCAAGTATCACAACCCAGGTGCATAATCCGGAAATGTCTGATTTGAGGATATCCTTACTTCCTACATCTTGGCATTTCTACCTATCTACCTATAGATATACATACACCTATCTATAGATATATATATACATATGCCTATCTATTTATATGTATTCAGCTAATTATGACAGGTGGAGGGGATAACCTTCATCTCTAAATGTGCTCTAATCACTTACCAATAAAAGGTTTTCTCTGAAAAGGAATTGTTTCTCATAGCTGTATCACTCCCTTTTTCTTGGATAGTGAAATCTAGGACAGGGTCGTATCCTTTTGCCCTACCTGGAATGGATCAGATCTTCTGCACAGGAAGGAGGGAGTTGGGACTGAGACCGACACAAGCAGGACTTCTAGATTATGGTAATATTCTGTTTTTTGATCTAAGTGGTATTTTGCTTCCTATCTTCTAAAACAAAACTACAGAACGCTGAAGAGGATCCTGGGCTAACCCTAGTGAGCCGCGAGGTGAGACACCGAGCCCAGGCTCACTGAGGGTCTAAGGTAAGGGGTATGTGTGTGGAGGACAGCTGGCGTCTTCTGAAGACTTGTCAGGCAGAGGAGGGTCACCCAGAGGGAACCAAGCTCCAACAGCTCTCAGGCACACCCCTGGAGAGACCACCGTGCTCTGAGGCAATGTGAGTATTTCTTCCCTCTCCGTGGTTCACTGCTGGTTTTGTCTATTGCTCACGTCCCCCCTTTCGAACTGTTCCTCACTGAGCTGTTTTATGAGACTTACCTCCTAATCACTCACATATGCACCTCTGCTTCACGCAAGTGAGCCCACTCAGCTTGTTCCTGGCACTGCCAGCTCCAAAGCACAGCTGGCACCACAGATCTCATCTTATCCTCAAAATCAGGGCCAGGGAAGTCCATCTCTAAGCCTGTCTCCCTAGGCAGAGCAGTTTTTTGTTTTGAAATTCTGCTGGGAAGACGGTGGACTTGGGCTTCTATGTACAAAAGTGAATAGCCCTGCTCCACACTCCTTTATAGGCCAGCTGAAACTCTGGGCAGAACTAGTCAATGGAAACCAGTAAGTTGGTAGTTTTCTTAATAAAAATTAAAATGTTCCCAAGAATATTAATTAATATTTTAAAACATTCACTTTAAAAAAGAAAGGAAAAAAAAAAGGGTTGTCTCACTTTTTCTCCCCTTCCTGAACGGCTGGGGCTTAAAGTAATTCCGTGGAATTTACTGCTCATCTTTTATACTTACTCAGCTTAACTAATGTTTCAGTAAATTTTTCACAGTTGATTGCAACTCGGCATAATAGATGGATGAACTGATGATAAGAAAAGAAGTAGTCTAGCAGCATACGATCATAAACGTCATCTTTGCCCTGAAGGTTAAAGATGATAAAATGGTTGCACTTAAATTGTATAATAAATTAAAGAGCATATTTTGTGCAAATGTAATAAATTTAACTAAAAAGCTGATTAAATCTTTAATTCTATAAGAACCTAGTTTTAAATTCCAAATTTCAAGTAATGTTAAGATCTATATTGCCGTATGTTTATTTTCAGTGTGCAAATCTATCAGTTAAAATTACCCATTATTTCTATATACTTTAATAAAATTACTGTAGGATTTTAACATGTGACACTTTAGTTCTGCAGACATATCAAGAAGAATGAATTAAATTTGAGTTTTGAAAGAGCTCTGAAGTTATTTCTGTAAGGGTAACTACAGTGTTATTTTTAATATTTTATCTTATAACTTCTCCAGTATACTTAAGATCCAAAGATGGCGGGCAAGACAGGGTATGATGAAGTATAGGTGAAGAAAGATAAAGGGGAAAAATTGTTTTAAAAAGAGTGTTAAAACTAGGAGAAATTATCCTGTGTCAGTGTTCCTTGGCTCAGATTTTATAATCAGCATTATTTTAGAATAAGCATTAAAAGAACATAAACCAGACTACAAAAGGACAAATCTACCGGTCAGTGATATTATACGTAGGTCAGAAAGAATATGGCTTAAGGGCAGAAAAAGAAGTCTTGATTATATGGCCAAAATTTAATTAAGTACCTAACTTTTCAGATTTAGATGTATAACCCAGTTATAATTTAGCCTAGTGACAAATACTAAGGCTTACTATTAAGCTATTTTTTTTGAGGGGGAAAAAAAAGCTTATTACTGGTGCTTACTGTTGATTTTGCAAATATTTAACCAACATTTCAGAGCACTAAAAGGAAAAAAGTCCAAGTAAGTCAAATCTTAGGACCCACAAGATGGGTCACTTAAGCCTGATATACTCAGAACTGCCAGGGGGGGTTTCAAGTCACTTCGTGCTATAGAAACATGATTTTCCTGGCATCCCAACATACCTTACTGGTTTCCACCATTGTGGGCAAGAGGCACATATTGAGTTCAGGGCGCGGAGGCCGAATATTGCTTTTCCCTCCTATTAGCTTGATATTTTCTCGACAAGGGAAATAAGGTCCAAGAGACACTAAGACATTAAAAGTGTACAATAAGAATAAATGGAAAAAAATAAATCTCCAAGCTTCAGTGTGCAGCATGATTAAATGCCAACCATATTCAAGTACTGTGCTAGATGAATACGTACTTGGTATATTACTGTGATGGTAAGTACAATGGTTATGTTGCAGAAATGGAACCAGAGTATGAAGAAAATCATGGGGACTCAAAAGCACAAGTTCCTTGAGGACATCTGAAAAGTAAAACACAATTTGGGTATTAAAGCTTTGGAGTTACACCTGTCTGCTACTTTAAACTCAATCCTGACAGAAAATGCAGTGTGGCAATACCTAAAACTGCTTAATCTACTAATACAGAAAATTTTCATCTGATTTTCAATCAAAATCTGCGTCAGGAGTTACTGGCCACAATTATAGGAAGTTTAACACATTCACAATATGGCTTTAATTCATGTCTTGCTGCTGGTCGGCTCTGAAACACCAACAGTGGAGGCTTGGCGACCCCAACAGGCAGCATGGGATAGTAGCGCACGTGTCACGTCATTCAAGCAGTGGGAATTCACTAATACACAATGTATTAGAGTACTTTATTTCAACAAGAGGGGTTTCACGGAGAAGTACAGTGAGAGAAATACTTAATGCACACTGACTATGTATCTTTATACCATCAACTACAAGAGCTAGAAAGAACCTGAAGTTCAAAATCTTTGGCTTTAGGGTATAAGTGAAAATCTTGTATTTTACTATTAAAGTTTTACGATGCTGGCTGAACTGCTCCTCACCCTCTAATCACATAGAAATAAAGCTTGTGACGACAGGCTACTGGCAATGTTTGCAGTTAACAAGAGATTACTGCTGTGTGCCCCTCTCTTACTGGAGAGCAAAAAAATTAGGTAAGTTGTTGTATAGGACATCAAGACTGCTCATACATGACAGTCGAGATATTCATGCTATTTTGAGAAACTGTAAGTAAACAGCTATAGTTTTTAAAGATCATAACTTTAATGCATAAAGTTTACTTTAAATTTATAATGGAGCATCTTTTAACGGACAAATTTTCATTTTATTATAAATACACAATTAGTAACAGGGTGAAATACTCAAGAGCCTGAAAACAGCTACTGTGAAGTACTTTTAGGCAAAAGAACTCAAAGTGCAATAATTATCTCAAAACTTTACAATGTCAGTTGTTCCCTGTAAACATCTACATGATTCTACCCTGCCTAGGATCAGAAGATTTTAAAGCTGCAAGATATAAGTAACTGAAGGTCAACGAGCCCAGGTATCCTGAGCGACCTCCCCATGGTCACAAGGGTACGTACTAGTGAGTTAAAATGCAAAATCTGATTTTGTTAGGATTTGCCAGCCAAGTGTGAGTTATACATAAAAGTAAAAATATCTTCCAAACCCTACAGACCTAACATCGTATTTCAAACCAAACTTAAATCAAAACCAAACCAAACCACCCCTCAAAATGTTCTTCCATTAGGTTTTTTTAAACATAGGGCATTTTTCAAGTAACTTACCTATACAAGCATTTCTCAGCTCTGGAGGGCTATAGGAATTAAGAAGAGTTAACAGTTTATGGGCAAATTCAATTCGCTCTTGCCACTGGATCAATGCTTGTTTCACATCTGCAAATATAAAAGCACATGTAAATATGCTTTGAAGAGATCACAATGTTTTTACACTACAAACTACAGAATGCTAACAATAAAAATTCTAATCACATGAGAGTATCTTTAATAGATACTAAGTGATTATTTTCATGAGACAGCTACTACTCCTGTTAAACCTACCAGATTCTGTAAAGTACATATTCAGTGATGAAGACGTCGTATTTACTAGTAAGACATATGAAGATCAGTGTCCATGCTCTCTATAGGGATGGACATAAGAATTGCTTTCTGTTTCTCTGAAAACTAAAAATTATGTACTCTGAGCCAGGGAAGTTTCTAGCTGGAGAATCTTCACAAAATATGCAATTTGTTAGTATGTTTGGAAATGTTTCGCAGTCTCCAAATTCTTGACACTTATAGCCTACTTGCCCGTTTTCAGGCAGGGATAAAGAAAACAGGAGCAGTGTAGCGATCTACAAGGGGGTCCGCGCAGACATCTCCTGACGGTGAGCTAGCTTAGGCCCCATCTTCTGCACATAAACCAGAGGTATGAACAGTTTCTTTGAGCCCGTGATTTAAAAATCTTCTCTCTCTTTAATAGTAACATGAACAAAAATAGAAGAATGACCAAACCTTTTCTTTGAAGATATGGGCGTGTAGATTTGAGAACCGAAAGGAATATTGACAGAAGCTCTACTAAGTCTCCAGTCACATGGCAAGCTGTAGCTTCATGATACATCATGTGCAATGTGTTGAAAGACTACAAGTGATTTAAAAAGAATTAAAAACTTAATTTCATTGAACAATGTACTTCTATAGTGTTTATTATGTAAGCATTAAGGACAGGAACTGTACTTCTATAGTGTTTATTATGTAAGCATTAAGGACAGGAACTATGTGCGTCCTGTGTATCACCAGTATTGAGCACTCTGTCAAATGTCTGCTGAATCAAAGAACGAAATTCTCACTAACCCTTTCTCCCTACCACCTCTCTCTATGTATATTTTAAAGACAGGGTCTCACTATGGAGTCCAGGCTGGCCCCAGCTCGGTGACCCTGCTGTCTCCGTGTCTCCATGCTGGGATTACAGGCGTGCACCACTACATTCAGCTACGCCCCTCTATCTTTTAGAGACACGAGTACCTGTCAACCTGCAAACAGAGTCAATACTTGCTTACTTTTGTGCTCACGATGTTTTCTCTTTGGGGGAATAAACCACAGGGTGCTCTTATCACTGAGCTATATCCCCAGTCCTTTAAAAAAATTTTTTTTAAAAATTTGCAACAGGGTTTTGCTAAATTGCCTGGGCTGGCTTCATACTCACAATCCTCCTGCCTCAGCCTTGGATTATAGGTGTGTGGCACTGTGCCCAATTCATTAACACAGTCACAAGAGGGACATATGTTTTGCTGTCAGGTGGCTTTTTATTAATTTTATTAGTAGCAGTGGAGGTACAAATGGATCTAATCACTTTCATTGGTCTTTTTACTAATAAAATTAATAAAAAGCTGGCAGTGGGACAGTCATGCCTATACTATGGGTGGTTTGAGCTGGTGGGAATCTGCTATCATTTATCTACACGTTCTCCCACTTATCCTCCTAGGTCCAAATTCTTCAAAGAGTGCTTTCAAACATTCTATTTCCACTCTATAATACCATCAGCTGAAAATAAAACTATCCTTAAAAAAAAAAAAAGTCTGTGTCTTGCAGTGTTGGAGATTAAACCTAGACCCTCACATGTGCCAAGTGAGCATTCTACCCCTGAGTTACAGCCACAGCTCCCTACTGCTTAATTCTTACAATACTTTCAATGTGAACTGTTTTATATCAGGTGTGAAACTACAGGGTACAGCCGGGCGTGGTGGCACAAACATGTAATCCCAGCACTCGGGAGATCAGCCTGGGCTACAAAGTGAGCTCAAAGCCAGCCTGAACTGCACAGCAAGACCCTGACTCAGAGAGACAAAAAAAAAAAAAAAAAAAAAAAGAATAAACTACAGGGTACACTGTACCTTTGGTAGCTTTAGGACCATTTCATGCTTGAAGCACTACAGTGAGAATGACAAGGATTTTAAGATCCTTGTATACTCTGTGGCAACACAGCAGGTATTTATTATTTATAAGTCTCCTTTGATGATACTAACTATGGTTTTTATACTTGGTGAGTGAGCTCTTGGAAAGTAACTTGTGTCCTTGATGAGGGGAAGAAGCTATGAATTAATGTAGAAAAGAGGTAGCACCCAAAATTGCACCTAATTACTCTTAGAATTTAAATCAGTATTTACTTTTTGTTTATATAATTGAATCTTGCCAACAGTAAAACAGTCTACCATAAACTATTTATAATACAAGAATTCCTTTTTAAAGAATTAATGTTATCGGTACCTTTTAGATATATCATGACACATCACAGGGAATTCATACTTTGACACGTTGTATCGTGGTTCCTTTTTTCCCCATCCCCCTCCCCTCCCTTCAAACCCTCCTTCCTTCCTTATTTACGACAGCTTTTCAATCAAGAATTCTTTTCCTTTTTTTTTTCGTCTTCTTGAGACAGAGTCTCACTATTCAGTTCAGGCTGGCCTTGAGCTCACTTTGTAGCCCAGGCTAGCCTCAAACTTGCAACGATTCTCCTGCCTCAGCCTCCTGAGTGCTGAGATTACAGGCGTGTGCCACCATGCTTGGTCCTTAATCAAGAATTCTTGATGAGAACATTAAAATCAGATGAATTCAGAGTAAAGAGCAATAAAATATTTACCTCAGTCATTAGGATCAACCCCCGGTTAAATACAACAAGAAGTCTGTCTTCATCAGATTCTAATAATATTCTGAAGGCACTAGAAAAATACATAAGATGTAGTTTGAGAACCTAATTTAGAACAACATATACGTGATAAAAAAATAAACAGAAGTAAAACTGTCACTTAACCTCACTGCTTTCCTACCTAGAGAAGAGACTACTAATGTTTCTTAGTAAAGCAGGCTAGGATGAGCATCCCAAATCTGAAAATTCAAAATCCAAAATGCTCTGAAATCCTGTTTTATCATTATATGACACTTAAAAAATTTCAGTTTTGGAGCATTTTATATTTCCAGATTAGGGATGCCTAACCAAAATTTAAAACCAAATAAACTCTGAAATCTGAAACACTTCTCTCCCATGCTCTTTAGATAGGGGATATTGAACTTGTAAAAGGAAATAAGTAATATTAAGAAGCCTTCAGAGCAACTTAGAGCACATTATGTCTATTAATATCTAATCAACTAGTTACAAAGACAGAAAAAAAGTATGATAAGGATATTTCTAAAGTTTCAGAATAAGTAACACTGATTCTTATGATGGGTTAATTAGCTAAATTTTAAAGTTCTGGACAATAAAATATATTTGTGTTATCAAAGCATCATTAGCTAGTAACTGGAAACAGAGAGTAAAATGAGGGTAAAAACAAAAACAAATTTAAAAACACACATTAAAAAAAACCCTAAATGTATGTTTCCTTGAAAATCAGATGTATAATAATCACCAAAGTACTTGCATCACTGTTGTTAACAGATCTTAAAATTTTATTAGGAGCAAAATGCTATTATAGAGTACAACTGGAAATCCTACTTACAGAAGATGCTTCCTCCTTTCCTTTTTCAAACAAGACTAAATTTTTTAAATGAAAACAACCTTGGAGTAGTTGAGAAAACAATATACCCCAAACTAATACCTAAGTTTTTAAAGAATTCCTTTAAATGGTGGTGCACAGCTGTAATCCCAGCTCTTGGATGGAGGTTGAGGCATGATTGCCAGTTCCAGGCCAGTGCATTGAAGACCAGCCTGAACTACACAGTGACACACTGCCTCAAAGGAAAGCAAAGCAAAGCAAAAAAAACGAACAATGAATTCCCTCCAAGAATCTTGGAAAAAAGTGTCAATTTCACTTTATGGACTAGTGAAGACTCAAATTCAAAAGGTTTCTGAGAATGAAATAACTCTACCTGCAGTTGATTAGACACTATTAGTGTCTATTTAAGGTAAGTGAAGTCTTCATGAAAATACTACCAAAACAAATGTGTGCCTAACACAGGACATCATCCCTAAGTCTTACATAGGATAGGTAAGAACTATCAGAAGTTTTTTGTTGTTGTTGTTCAACACATCATACAAAATTAACCTGAACTTTAAAGAAAATTACAGCACTTCTTTTGTAATCATTCAATAATTTCTGTAGCTTTGCACAATTATATAAACTGTTTCATTATTTTAGCCAATTCATACAGATAAGAAAGCCAGGGAGAAAGATCTGGGCGAAAGAGAATGACAAACACAATAAAACAATCAGACCCTTCCAAACATAGAGAAGGTTTCTGGAGGGCTTTAGAACTGAACTATCCAAGTAGAAATTCAGATGAATTGCCACAGAATGATTTACAAAATTGTACATTAACATTCTCTCCAGTCCTGATTATAGTAAAATACATAAATACAAATCAAAGTGTTTAAAAGCACATGACTTTCTTAATGTAAACTCCTCCAAAGTAAATGCTTAACCAAAACACTAAAGAATTAGTAAAAGCATAGTCCCCATCCTTTCACCTGGACGAACCAAAAGACAAAAAATATGAGAAAACATGTTTTTACCTTATTAAAGTAGTCCAGCAGGAGCGTCCATCTAAGCAGCGTAAGTAACAACTTATGGTTGTTTTCTTAAACTGTTTAATATCTTCTAATTCTTCTTCCCTCATGTCTGGCCTCTGAGCTATGAAGAGCTGCATCAAGTTAAATAGTTCTTCCACTGCCTAAATAAGGCAAATAAGGAATATGATGATCTTTTACCCCTATTTTAGCATGTCTGCTTTTGATTTCTGAAAGTCAGGCTCATTAGCTAACTCTTAAAATTTTACAAGTTTACATTATACCAGTACTGCCATCCAGGAATAGCTATAACATTAGTAATGAATTCTATTTTAAAATTTAACATATTGTACATGAAATCAACAAATCTTAAAATCAAAGTCCAGAAAAATAAAAAAAGACAGTTTCTTTTTAATCTTAATACACTTTAAAGCACTAGGTTCATGACTTTAAAAGTATGTCCAGAGATAGGCTACACCAACCCTCTGTTCCCTTTTCTTTAACAGTGAAAAAAATCACTACTTTGCTTAAAGATTTTTTGTTTTGCACAAGGTCTTGCTATGTAGTTCAGGCTGATCTGAACTCACTATGTAGCCCAGGCTGGCCTCAAACTCACAGTGATCCTCCTGCCTCAGCTTCCTGAGTGCTGGGATTATAGGCATGCACCACCATGCCCAACCATCACAAAGATTTTTAACTGTTTTATTTATTTTTTTTTTTTGCGGTACTGGGGATCGAACTCAGGACCCTGCGCTTGCTAGGCAAGCGCTTATTCCACTGAGCTATATCCCCAGCCCCCACAAAGATTTTTAAAAAGCTAAATCAAACTTGATGTTTCTGAGATGACCCTTTGGGGCAACACGTAATTTTTTTTTTTTTTTTTTAAAGACAGGGTCTCACTTTGTAGTGGAGACTGGCCTTGAATTCACTACATAGCCCAAGCTGGCCTCAAACTTTCCAGCAATCCATCCTCCTGCCTCAGCTCCCGAGTACAGGGATTACAGACATGTGCCACCATCCCCAGCTGCAATGATTATCAGTTTAAGGATGGATGGATGTAATGTGAGAATTTATATTTTGGTTAAATCACTAGCTGTGACTTCATAAACTAAGTTACTCACGTGACTGTCCGATACAGGCTATTCTTATATTACTCACATGACTGTCCAACACAGGCTATTCTCATATTACTCACGTGACTGCCCGATACAGGCTATTCTCACATATATCTGTTAGAGAGCTGACACCCTCAGTTTTTATATCTCCACAGCAAAAGTTTACTTAAGTACATTTTCACAGAAACATCTACAAAGCAAGTTCTACAATAAAGAACCTTACATTTCACTTATACCAAGGCAAGAAGCAACATGGGGAAAATCACTCTAGCTCACCTAGTGTGCATCAATCCTGGATAGAATATGTAGTAATTAAATGTTATTTATATGAACTATGATAGAGGTTAAGTCTATTGAAATGTAATAAATCCTGTCATGACTCCTTCAAAAAGTCAGGCTAGGTCTTTTTTTCCCTTGTGTGTTTCTTTTTTTTTTTTTCCTCTTTTGAGACAGGGTCCAGGTATCCCAGGCTGGCCTCTAACTCAGCGATACACGTGCCTCAGCCTCCCTAGTACCCGGCTCCTTCTGTATTCCTATAGTACTGGCTTTGAACTTTTAAATACATTCTTTCCTCTATTATAAGCATTCTAATGTCTTCAAGTGGAAACTGGCTTATTCTTCTGTGTAAAAGATTCTGAAGTACTCACTAAACCATCTATGAGGAACGGTTTAATTTATAAAGGACACTTTACAACACAGAGTAAGAAACAATAGTAAAAAATAAAACCTACAAATAACAGTCTTATACAGAGGAAAAAATTTTTAATGTGAAACCTATAGAAAGCTCTTTAGCAAAGCTAAAGGGATCAGTTTTAAACTTTATAACAACTGTCTCCTGATGAATTCTTTTAATGATACTGAAAATTCAATGGATCTTTTAATTTCACTCATTTGGACATAATCTTGAGAACATTAGAAAATATTATCCACTTAAAATATTGTCTGCCTCATAGCTTAGCATATAGATCTTGATTGTGAATATCTACTTTCTGACTAGTACTTTCTAAAACTGCCACAAAAATAACTTTTTCAGTAGACACACATGAAAGATACATTTACAAAAGCACAAAATTAAAGTTCCACAAAAAAATAGAATTTAACTTCAACCCAGGAAAACTTATCCCACACTAATTTTATAGTAATATATCATTATATATGTGGTATTCAAGAAAGCAAACATTTCATGTCCTTAAGAAAACTAAAGTTAAAGAGTACTGTGTATTCTGTCACCACTTTTTACAAGGGGAAAAACAGATACTGCTAACCACTTAGCGGATACAGATACAAGAGCATCAATGTTACTCACTCCAGGGTACTGGCTGGCATGTGGTGTGAGATTTTTAAAGGCCCACTGGATGTTCTGGTGAGAAGCCAGTTGTCGTGTGAAGGCAGCAGACTGCTCACAGCAGAGCCTCAGAGTGCCGTAGTAGGCAGGCAGCATCCCACGGTTAAAAAGCACCACATCCTGATCGTCATGGTCAGCAAGGATGTAATTGAAGGCAATGTTCTTGGTTACCACTGGATTCTGAACAATAAGGCGGATATTCTCTGGACAGTCAGCACACACATTGTACCAAAATGAAAGCAAAGCCTGTTTATTGTGATTTGTAGCTATTGCTGGCTCAGAAAGTTTAGGCTGGAAAAGGTTCCACAAATCCATGAAATATGTGGAAAACATCAGCTTCTCAGTTTTGGAAATTAAACAGTAAGTCATAAAGCTAAAATAGGGCACTAGCTTTGTAGTGCCATGAACAGCAGCATCAACATAAAGTTTGGCTCTTGAGAGCAAACCAAGGAGCACGTTGTAGACCTGGTGTAGGACTACTGTTGTGTCTGGACTGAGTGGAAGGTCACGGGTTGGGATGTGCAAAGACCTTGTTGACCGGAACATCTGGCGGAATGAATTGCTTGGTATAAGGGACACCAGAAGATAAGCTGCAGCTATAAAATGTAAAACAAAACTGTCAGATCTTTGTAAGATATAAAATAGACTGAAGAGCAGTCATTAAACACAAAGCTACTCCGCCCCTTAATAATGAAAATGAGTAAGAATTAAGGGACATTACATCTCTTTTAATATCCTTGTGCTTTACCCTTGATCCCATGACGACTCCCAAGGGGTGATAGAAACAGACGCCTTCCTTTCATTCTGCCATTGCTATATTTTAATGGCAACATCACCATTACCAAAACATTTTTTCAAACCTCTTGTTTAGCTTTCCCAAGTTGAAACATTATCTCATTGTATTATAACCTTTTGAGGAAATAGTATGACTTAATAGAACATATAAACATAATATTTAAAATAAGATCTACAAAAAAGGGTTCCTAATATGGTCAAACTATTTAATGTTTTATGGTCTTAGGCTTTTCTTTTCTTTGTTTTTGAGATAGGGTCTCACTATGTAGCCCAGGCTATCCTCAAACTCATGATGCTTTTTCCTCAGCCTCTGAAGTGCTGGGCTCATTAGGCGTGTGTCACCATGCCTAGCTTTGGTCTTAAGTTTTCTTGTTACTTAAAAAATAATGGTTATTTTGTAATAATGTGCAACAATGGTTTAAAAGTTACTTAACTATAAAGACAGACTGAGATCAATATAAAAGTTCTTTGTAATATATAAGATTATATACACTAATTAGAGAACATTAATATTGCAAATCTTTAAAAGGCTAACCTCAAACTCAAAGAGCCTCTCCTTCAACATACTTAGAAACTGTTATTAAGCACATAATTCTGAGTTTAATGACTTTAGCTGAAAGTCATTAGGCTCATACTTTAGGAGTAAGGAGGTTAAGTTCCACTTCCTGGAGGATGTGAACATGTATTATTTGAGATTCTCCTATATAGACTTGTTTCTCTTCCATTTATCCAATCATGCGTTTATACCAGTATGGACTCATGGATGTTTGTTTTATACTTTAAACTGTATCTTTTTTTTTGAGACAGGATCTAGCTAGGTAGGTCAAGCGGGTCTCAAACCCACTGTGTAGCCCAGGTTGGCCTCAAACTCGTGGCAATCCTCTTGCTTCAGCTTCCTCAGTGCTGGTACTACGGCAGTGTACTACCACACTTGGCCTATGACTTACTGTGTTACTCTAACTGGTATAGCTTTAGCCAACGGAAGTTTTTTCAGGTTAATTCTGAGTCTCTTTTACACATTGTCATTATTTTGTTTGTTCACTCTTTCTTTAATTTATGGCAATCTCCAAGCCTAAAATCATTCTACAAGGAGTTGTGAATCTTTTTATTGGGAAATGATGTACAAAGTCCAACATTTAGGTACTAGATGTGCTTGTTACCACTTTGAATATTCCTGATTTTAGGCCCTCTCAGTGGGCAGCTAGGAAATAGGTTGTCAATGATGTCAAAAGTTACCTACTTTGATTTTCATTTCTTTCAACTCTCAAAAGTAAATATTTTATGTTTATTTAGAAGCAATTTCTTGTTCTTTAAAATATTTAATGTTCGTATCTGTCTACTGACTTGTATATGACAAAGATTTATTTCCTGCCTTTATTACTTCTTTAGCTTTCTCAAGAGATATTTTCAAGACAGGATTTTTTGCTCTTTCACTAATGCTGATCATGCCTTGCCACTCCACTGAACAAAACAAAAATGCTAATAATGATGTTGCTCAAGAAAAACCAGGGCTTCTTGTCCTATAAAAACAGAAACAACATGGCTAGAGACATAGTTCAGTGCTGAACAGCTTGCTTTGTATGCTTAAATTCCTTGGCTCAACCCCTAAAAGAAGGAAAACAGGGATGGAAAGATGGGAGGGAAAACAGAGAGGGAATGAAGGAAGGAAGAAAGGGCACTACAGACATATTTGCATAACACTATAGGTTTCTAAATATTAATATACTTCAGCCTTTAAGGACAACATCTTGCCAGGTGTGATGGTACGTGCCTATAATCCCAGCATTTGGGAGGCTAAGGCAGGAGGATCAGTTTGAAATCAACCTGGGCTACATGGTGAATCCAAGATTAGTCAGAACTACATAGGAAGATCCTGCTTTTAAATAAATAAAAGAATAACATCTTCAAGAGCTTTGTATTATAAAATGGGCATATGGTTGGTGCCTTTAAAAAATGGTAAATACCTTAAAAAAAAATTCGGAATATTTGACTTACAAGTCCTGACTCTAGGATAATTATGAGCCAAAAGAAACCGCTCCACCCAGTTTTCCATATTCTGTAGGACCCAGCTGTGTGCCAGTTTATTTCGGGGTGTCTGCACTGCCAACCAATCCAAACACTGAGAAGGATTATATTCAATCACCTACAAATAAAATAACAGGAACAGAATATAAGGTCAACTTAATGAGTAGTTAACCTTTTCTTTTTTTCTGAGACACACACACACACACACACACACACACACACACACACACACACACACACACACACCATGGAACATTTAAATGTAAGGCAGTTTTTAAAAAACTAGAGTCTAAAGAAGTTTTACCCATGTTTTCCACCATTGTAAAATCTATTTGTGGACCAGGGATACAGCTCAGCAGTGCAGCACCTGCCTGGCAAGCTCGAGGTCCTGAGTTCAATTCCTAATACGAAAAAAATCCTATTTGCACCATGTATGGTGGTACATGCCTATAATCCCAGCACTCTGGACAGTGAGACAGCAGGATCACTACAAGTTCGAGGCCAGCCTTACCTGCATACTGAAACACTGTCTCAAAAACAAAAACAAAAAATCTGTTTGCCTTTATCAGTGGGAAATAATCAGGATAATTTTTTCATTAGTTCACAAAATTTAAAATAACCAAGGAATATAATACATGACAAACATGAGAACTCAATGATTTTTAGGTCTTGTTAAATTTATAAATTTCTTTAAAAACACATTTAATTCTCTGAAGTTTCTCCCACCTTTACTATTCTTACTTCATATCTAAACTATTAATTATGTGAGAATGTAAACAACTCATTGCATTGTTGTGATCTGTTGTTTCCAAGAGAAAAGGGAATCTCAGGAATGCAGAGCAGAGTTAAATGCATACAGTCCAAATTCTGTGACTGTCTGTCTTTATTTTATTACAACATAGCACGTCTGCTCAGTTACTTATTATCTAAAACTACTTTTAGGCTAAAACAGCAGTGCTGAGTAGTTTTAAAAATTGTACAGCCAACAAAGCCTAAAATATCTGCTATCTGCCCCTTTACAAAAAAGTTTGCTGACCTCTGGTCCAGAACATTTCTAATATTGATGAGGGAGAAATTTTGTGATCATGGCAGTAGCTCTAGAAGCAAAGGGGCTAGCATATCCTTTACCATTTTTGTCCACTGGTGAGAACACTTGGTTTTTTAGGCTTTCTAGATGCATTATGTAATCTTTCTTGAGGGTAAAGGAATGTGATGATCATATAGGTGGAAGAAATTTTTCAAACAGCTGGGACACTAGCTAAAAATTCATTTTGCTGAAAATCTTATAACTAAAGCTCTTCTTTTTCTTTTGACCTGTGAATAACTCAATGAAACCATTTTGGTAATCCAAGAAGAAAAAACTGGTACAAGTCCCTGACTTACAAATTAGTTCTGTTCTCAGAGAATTGTTTATTAAGTTGGATTCTTTTGTAAGCTGACAAAGTGAGTCTTATACTTGTGGAATAGTAGTGACTGTATTACAGAAGTAAAATCTTTACTTACTGATTTATTTTTTTGGGTACTGAGAATTAAACTCATGACCTCAGGCCTGCCAGGCGCCTGCCAGGCGGGCGCTTATGCCGCTGAGCTATATATCCCTGGCCCTCAGAAATAAAATCTTTAAAAACTAAATAATGAAAACACCCATGCTAAGACTTACCTCCCATATCCGCTGCAGAATATAAGATGCAAAGGGAGGCATTCCTGGAGGTCCACCAGCAAACTCCATTAGCATAGTCAATAATTTAAAGAAAGGGTTGGCTGCCTGTAAGACACATATTTAGGTCAGTGTGAACCCATGTCTTTCAGCAGGAAAAAATTCACATATATTCTGCTACCATTTCATTTAAATCTGCTGTGTTATGTTAGCAGAGTTCACTCAAGTTCCGGCATATGAACTTGAACTAACATAAAACAGTAGGATCAGATAGTGGATACAAAGTTAGCTCCCTAAGAGTTACATACACTACATTTTTTCTGGATGTCAAATATGTTTGGGAAAGAAAAAAAACAATTTAAAATATTTCTAAGACTGACAAACATTTTATGTATTTATAGTGTACATCAGGATGTTTTGAAAGCTGCCTACATTGTGGAATGGCTAAATTCAGAAAAATTAATTATGTATTACAGCACATATTTTTTTTATTGGGATGAGAATGCTTAAAATGCTCTTAGTAATTTTCAAGTACATAGTCACGAACTATAATCATCATATGTACAATAGATTCTGTGAATTTCTCCCTCATGTTTAAGAAAAAATTTTTATCCTTTGATCAACATCTTTCCAATTCTCAAAAATTTATTAATGAAACAAACATTGTCTATTGAAAACCTTAGGTTAAAAGTTTCCTGTAGCAAGCTGTAATCCCTGAGGAGTAATTTATATTAAGGTTTGACACGTACTGTTGAAGTACCTACACACTTCCATTTTATAACAACAGTCTCTCATGACACTATCTTCCACACAGCGTTCCGCGTGTGGACAGCTCCAGCTAGTCTACTTCGTGTCTCAGACACAATTATGACATACGTTTCACCTCAAACAACCTCAAAGCTTATTAGCATTTAGGTAACAAATTCACATCTATATTTTTAAGTAGGGGAAACTACATTTATGATAATAAAACAAGAAGAGATAATTTAGCTTATTCAAATTATACACTAAGAAGTGGGATACTGTGTTATAGGTGAACGTAAACAACTAGAGAGACATATGAAGAAAGTACCAGCAGCACTGATACCAGTTCCAAAAGAAATGAACTGAGCAATGTTCACATACCTCGGGAGTCAGCTTTGCTATCGAGGTGAAAAGCATAGATACAATCTGAAACAGAAGTAGGAGAATGTCAGAATATTCTTTTGAAGATAACCAAAAATCTTTAAGATTGGTTTTTAGCACTTACATGTTCTGCAAGTCGATTGTTATATCGACACAGGCTGAAAATCAGATTACAAGTTTGTCTTATATTGATGCCATCACGAATATGTTGAAACAAGAAGGGAAATCCCTGTTAAGAGCAAAATTTGTTCACTTAAGAAGCATTGTATTATTTTTATGATCAAATTGTCTAATATTAGAGAAGGTATTACCTTTCCTCCTGTTAATGCTGCCATGTCAGTCTGTGATAATGTCAAATGCCTAAAAGAAAATATTAGTGGAAATAAATTTTTTTCCCTGTGTATTACTTTATAGCTATTTACATCAGGACATGCATCAAAAATTGTCATTTCTATTTTAACTTTACCAGCCCACCAATATAAAATGATTTTTGGATTTTTTTGTTTTGGTAACTAGCCTTGCTTGGTAAGCATCTCTTAGGGAATTTTCTAAGAGTCAATGTAAACTCAGTACATTAAAATGCTGCCATGAGTCTAATTAGTTTTCTGATGTGAGATCCTTTAAAAACCAAAGGCACTTGTAAGAAACTGTTTCACCTCCTGGTCTAAAGATATTGCATAGTTTTCTTTACTACAGAAAATTGCAGGTATTTACAGGTATTCAATCATTCAGCTTCAAATTTACCGAAATTATAGCCAGTTGTGTTTCACTGTTACCACCAGCCACTCAGTACTCATTATTCTTCAGGCAAATTCCAAGTATTTAATCATTTAAGCCACAAATCTCTAACAGGTAAATTCTAAAAATCATAATAACAGTACTCATACCTAAAATAATCAGTAATATCTTACAATATATCCAGTGTACAAATTTAAGTTTCTAAAACAAATTTTTTATAGTTGGTTTCAGTCAGGATCTAAATAAAGTCCTTTGTTGCAACTGGTTGAAATGTCTTTGAAATCTTACATCTACTGGTTTCCCCTCCAACTTTTTTTATCTTGTAATTTTTCTGGTGAAGAAAGAGTCCTGCAGAGTTTCCCACATGTGTATTTTGCTAACTGTATCCTGGTGGTTGTGTTTTAATATACTTCTGTCCCTGTACTTCACGTCAACTGGTAGGCAGACCTAGAGACTTGATCAGATCTAGAGCTGATTTTTAAATCAAGGGCATTTTGTAGGTGGCGGTGTGGATTTTCATTAGGAGGGACACAATGAAGGGCTTTTCTTTTTTGTAATACTTGGCCAGTGATGATCGTTGTCTAGATCCAGTATTTAATTCAAGGTCACAGAATACTGATACTCTATTCCCAACAGTATCGCTCTTTCACTAACTTGAGTATCTCTAGGATGATGAACTTTCCCTCATCCACCACTTGGCTGCCATGAGGTTTACTTCTTCCAGGTAGGATAAGTAAATCCTTGATACCATTTCCTTTATCACTTTTCAAAATAATGATATGATTTGCCAGTATACTCCAGAGGTTGCCAACAAGTTTCAGTTTGTTTTTAGGTATTATTGTAAACTTATAGATTTAAGTATCTCTGATGTGTTTCACAGTCCACTGCAGTTATTCTTATTTTTGAAGCTCAAAGTTGTCCCATCTATGACCAGTAGAAACCACCTTAAATCAGTCGCTGAGTCCTTTCAACATGAGCTCAGTAGTGTTAAGATAACCTAAATGTGCTTTCAAAAAAAAAAAACAAAAAAAAAACCCCATTCTAAGAGTCTCATTCATTCTTTGCCCCAAACCTGGTGCACAATAACTTCAGAGTAACAATTCCACTTAAATTACTAACAATATAATTACTGAAACACTTTAGGACAGTGTTAAAATTCCTTTTGTCCTTCATGTACAGCCCACTAGAAATTTACAATTTGTGTGTTCTAGTCATTGTAACTCCTCTCCCATTGGTTATGTCACCTCCTTAGTATGCAGTGAGGCTTACTTACTTCATTATACTTCTGATGTTTAGATTGCTTATTTATTTATTTGTAATTATACAAAACATTTACATTATTCCAAAGTTAAATCTACAAAACAATTTTCTTTATCAAGCTTCCATTTCTGTCCCTCCCCACCACCTTGTTTTTCCTCCCACCTTCACTGGAAACCATTTTTAAACAGATATTTTTAATTTATAATTAATTCTTGATATCTGTGCTAGTTATGACCTATGTACTGCTACAAACACTGAATTAACAAGTATCAAATCATTGTTTCTATGGGAAATATAGGAGTAGGTTCCTACGAGCCTCTGGTCACATTTTCATCAGTTAATCAACACATTACCTTGCTTTATGAGTATTTCTGTTTAAAGACACATTTCATATATGTTTTTGATGCATTAACATTGAACTCACAACCAACAGCATTACAACACATGTCTGAAAAAAACTTGTCTAAGACATGTATGTTTACCCTAAGGCACATAACAGGCTTCCTCAGGTTAGGAAAACCAGACAGCATTTCAGCAATGTGCTTGGGTGCCATTTTAAACAGTGAAATCACCAACAGAAAGCATAAACATTTGAAAACTGGCATACATCATGTAAAGTACATTTGTTTACAACATGAAAATCAAAACAAGACGGCAGATGGTCGCCTTGTTTGACCTCAGCTAGGAGAAAGCGAGTCAGCCAACTCAAAATTTTTACCACTTTGCATCACACATTTCAGCAAATGTCTGTGAAAGTTCTTCAAGTACTGATATTGGCATTACAGATAAATTTGAGCAAATACGTGAATTTGTGTATAGGAAATACATGAATAATAAGGATCAGTTGTATACGCACACATTTTCTCAGCATTCTCCTTTTTAAACATAGCATACAATATGTGTATTTTTTTCTACCTTGCTGTCTTGGGGGGGGCACTTAGTTATGCACTATAAAGATTTCTCCATGGCAGTACAGATAATTTCCTCTTGTAACTATAGAGGACTCTGTGAAGGGGTATACCTTCATTTCTCTATTAGTCCTCTTTTGATGGACATGTAGCTATTTATAGTTTTTTGCTATTAGCAATACTGTTTCAAACAACCAGCTCTAAATATACATAGTTCTGTACTCTGGGACCGACTCCTACATAAGTAGAGTTGCTAGGTTAAGGAATGAATGCACACATAATTTTGCTAGGTATTTTACTATATATTTCTTCAAAGCCTTTTTTGTTTTTGAGACAGGGTCTCACTACGTAGTCCGGGCTGGCCTGGAACTCAGAGCCATTCTCCCAAGTGCTGGGATAACAGGCATGTGCCACCACACCCAGCTTCCTTCAAAGATTATTTCTAACATGACTCAAGAGACACAGTAAGAGTTTGGTAGAAAGGACTGAAATTCTTAAGCCATAAGAGTTGATAAATAGTGGTGTTATTATTTGAAAGGAATTATATAATAAAAACTGAGTATCAATAAAAACCATTTACATAAAAAGAGTAAAACCAACATGCTTTAAGCATTTTGAATGTTGAAACATTTCACCTTTCTGAGCGAGACTGTTCAACCAAAAGAGCAACTAAAGCTATCATCTTTTCAAGGGCAGCTGGCCTGTATTTTTCTTCTGCCAGAGAGAGGATATCTTCTTCCTCTTCTTCTTCTTCCCCTTCTTCCTCTGACAACACTTCAACTTGCGGCTAAGTGGAACAAAATTCAATTTTAGTGTGGTATTAGTTTTATCATCTTGAGAACTGACTCACCTTATATAATCTAGGGCACACTCTGGAACAATGATGTTATCATGGAAAACTACCATTCAAAGGCCCAATCCTAACTTACAATAGTCTAAAACCACGTTCAGGACAATTTAAGCCAAGCTGGCAGAACTGTGAAGACAATGATTCCCAATACTGTTCACCTTAACTAGAGAGACAAATCCTTCATAAGCTACTTTCCTTCTCATAAGCAAGCTCCTTGGAAGATAAATTAGAGTAAAAAGTTATGAGTAGGACAAAACAGTATTTCTTATTTAATAAGCCAGTCACACCGAAAAGGAGAGCCTTATTATAGCTTTCAGATAATCTAAACAGTAGATATTTCAAAGACATACTCACTAGTGCTCTGAAATGCAAGAGACTGAAAAGATTTTATCATGTACAACACCAAGAGTAAAGCAGTCAAGGCTAGAATTCTATAATAATGGTGTATATTTTAAAGAACTATTGCAGCATAATGGTTACGCGGGTCAGCTCAGTAGTCATTCTGATATAAAGCAAGTGATCTCTGTGTCTCAGTTCCTCATCTGTGGCATGAAGACATAAGTAGTATTTATCTTTTCAGGTTAAGAGAGGATTAAATAAAATAGTGCAAATAGATCATACAATCCAATGTGGTTGCCACAGACAACACAAAATTCCTACGATACTTAGTAATTATTAAGATAATCTAGCTTGTAATCCCAGCACTCGACAGGTGGAGTCAGGAGAACTGCTGTGAGTTTAAGGCCAGCGTGGGCTACAGAGTGAGCTCAAGATCTGGCTGAATTACCTAGCAAGACCCTGCCTCAAAAAAAAACAAACTAGTTAAATTTTTGGAAGAATGTAATAAACTTAATAGTAAAGAACTTAGCTAAATGTGATGGCTATGACTGCAGTTCCAGCTACTAGGGAGAATGAGGTAAGGAGACTGCACATTAAAGGGCAGCCTGGGTCACTGACCACAACTCTGCCCTGAAATAAGATAAAGGGCTGCAGCTGTATCTCAGCACTGCCTAGCTGTGACCCCAGACCATAAACAAACACACAAAATCCAAAGATGTGCAATAAGACAACATACTAGGTTCCAAAGTAGTGGCCATTCTTAAATGTACTTGGTTTGCTGCACAGCCTTGCAAAGTGAAACACTACTGGATTGCTTGTTTGCCACAGCCATTATAGTTAAATTATTAATATCAACCAATCTTAGAGCCTTAACACTATCTATTAAAACAGCTAGAATATAAGGGTTCCAAAACTGTATGCCTTTGAATGATGTAAACAAGACCTCTAAATCCCTGATACAAGACAAAGTATACTTACATTTTCAGGTCCTTTGGTTCCCATGTAAAAATGTACCATTGTAGATATGGCTTGCAATGAAAGCAAAAACTGGCTCTAAAAAAATTGATAAAAAAATTTAACTTGAAGACAAATTCTAAATACTTAAAATAGGTACATGATCCAAAAAACAAACAAGATTCAGTCTCACCTCTTCTTCACCCATTTTGGCAAATTCGTAAAGGAAGGCAAAATACTCCGTAAGATGTTTACTGTGAGGTTTTACACCATGTTCCATAATTAATAGGAGAGTTCTCACAAATCGAGTGACACAGGAACGACCACCAATATCTTCCACTGAGGCATCCATATCATCTGACCTGGAAAGAAAATTAAGTATTTTAAAGAACTTGTATCTGGGAATAAGCTGGTATGGTGGCTCACACCTGTAATTCTAGTACTCCTGAAGGCTCAGGCAGAAGCATCAAAAGTTCAAGCCCAGTCAGACGACTAGTTAAATTAGTGAGTCCCTGTCTCAAAATAAAAAATGAGGCTCAGAATACAGCACAGGCGCCAAGGCCCTAGGTTCAACCCTGAGTACCAAACAACCAAAAAAAAGTTTTACACATTTTTTTTTTGAGACAGGATCTTGCTATCTAGCCCAGCTTGGCCTTGAACTCATAGCAATCCTCCTGCTTCAGCCTCCTGGGTGCTGGGATTGCAGGCCTTATGGCAGCTTTCAGTTAATCTAAACACCATTCTTGGTTTGGGCCAAAAATATTTTTAAAAACCTGAATTTTCACTGGATATGGCAGCGCAGGCCTCTAATTTCAGCCCTCAAGAGGCTGAGCCAGGAGGATCATTGCAAGTTCGAGACCAGCCTGGGCTGCAACATGAGCTCAACGCCAGCCTGAACTGCACAGAGAGACCCTGTCTCAAAAAGACAAAAAACAAAACTCTGAATTTTCTCCTTTAACAATATGTGATAATGTCAATTGTAGTAATATAAGTAGCTGTACTTTAATTATCGTAAATAACTGTATGATGTCAAAACGACCAAGCCATTACATTATTTGTAGAGGATTTTGCAGATGTAGTTGATTTAAAAGTCTTCCCTCTTCACTCAGAACCCAAATTCTCCCTATGAATATCTAAAAAAAATATTTGTATGCAGATCATCAAAAAACCTCAAAATCAGATTATGTTCAAAAAGTGCTTCTTACCCGTCCTCCATTCCTGGCTGTAGATAGAGATGAGCATGCACAGGTCGCAGTCTCTGAATCACATGGATACACAGACGCTGAAACATCTATACAGGAAAAGAGTTAACAACTTAGAAGCCAACCTGGACCAGTTAAAACAGATACAAGAACTAAGAATTTAACACATTTACTATCTTCTGCAATATACGTATAGATACCTGACATGCTATACATATATATAAATACATACATTCATTCATTTATTCATTCACTTACTGGTGTTTTTGAGACAGGGTCTCGCTGTGTATTCCAGGCTAGTCCTGAACTTACCCTGTAAGGCCCTGAACTCATGGTGATCCTTCTGCTTCAGCCTCTAGAATGTGGGCAATATAGGTATTATAGGCATGTGCCACAATGCTTGGCTGACAAATGACTTTTTGAACTGAAGCTTTTTTGAATTCTCAGCCAAAGACTGAAAATATGAGGCAAAGTTAATATTAAAGACAACAGCGAAAGATGGGCACCGTGGTCTATGCCTGTAATCCAAGCACCTGGGAGTCAGAGGCAAGAAAATGGAGAGTTCAAGCCCCACCTGGGCAACTCAGCAAGCCTGTCTTAAAAAATGAAAAACCAGATTCTTCAGTTCATGACTATGATGACGGGGTGTTCATGCTATTTGCATTTGAGTGCCCCCTCAGACCTTGTTATGAGGTCAGCACATTCTCTGTCAGATGTGAGAGAAAACAAAAATAAAAATAAACCCTGGGGATGTGGCTCAGTGATAGAAGACCCTTGGGTTCAATCCCAGCACTGCAAAAATCAGTAACATTTAAAGCTGGGCATGGTCGCACAAGCCCGTAATCTCATTACTTGAGTGGCTTAGGTAGGAGGTTCAGAAGTTCCAGGTTAGCCTGAGCTACATGAGCTCCAGACCAGCCTGGCCTATATAGTAAGACCCTGTCTCAAAGTAGGGAGAAAAAATTCAAGCTGGAAGGAATGTACATTTGTAATTCCAGCTACTCAGAAGGCTTAGACAGAAGAATTGCAATTCTGAGGTCAACCTGGGCAAAGCAGTGAGATCGTATCTCAAAATAAAATTTAAAGGGCTAAAGTCAGGTGTGGGTGGCACACACCTGTTATCCTAGCACTTGGGAGGCTAAAGTATGAGGACTGCTGTGATTTCAGGACAACTTCAGCTAGTGAGTTCAAGGTCAGCCTGAAACACTATCTCAAAACAGGGCTGGAGATGGGACCCAGTCCTACTTGGGTTTAATCTCTAGTGTAAATATAAGACAAATAAAAATATTCAGGGGTCTGGAGTGTAACACACTAGCAAAACACATGCTTATTAGCACGTGCAAGCCCTGGGTTTGATCTCCAGCACCAAAAAATAAAACTTTCAGTTTTAAGGTAAGATGGAAAAAGCCTAGTTTCAGTAATATATATTACCAAATTCAAAGCTTCATAAAACCTTGTTGGTTGGTAGAGATACAGAGCAAGAAAATTTAACATCTTCTTCAGCAGGGCAGGGCAGGTACTTGTCAGAGGAACGCTTTAGAGAAGGAAATATGACTTAAATTCATTCAAAAGTAACATGGAATATGCTGGGAATTCTCTAAAGAGCACATAAAAATAGTAAATACAGTTCAGGTTGGCCTTGAACTCTGAGCGATCCACTTACATCAGCCTCCCAAATTCTGAGATTACAGGCGTGTGCCACCACACCTGGCTGAAAAGATGTTTAATATCATCCATTATTAGAGAAATGCAAATCAAAACTACAAGGGGACACCACTTCACACATCGGGATGGCAAAACTAGAAAAACTAATACCAAGTGTTGGAAATGAAATGATAAACATGAAACCCTCATATATCATTGGAAGAAATGTAAAGTGGTGTAGTTGCTAAAAGAAAACCAAATTCTAGTATACCTGTACATTTCAAATGTATGAGTGACCACAATAGCTAGTAGCTCTACTTAGGTATATACCCAAAGAAAATGAGCGTGTCTACTTGGGCATGGTGCTATACGCCTGTAGTCCCAGTTACTCAGGAGGCTGAGGCAGGAGGATCACGAATTCCAGGCCAATCTGGAAAACTAAGCATGCCTGCTTTAAAATACCATGTAAAAAAGGGCTGGGGGTGTGTTTCAGTGGTCCTGGGTTCAAGGCCCTGTACCACAAGTAGGAAAAGGAAAAGAGAAAAGGAAAGAAAAATATTATGTCCAAACAGAAACTTGTATGCAAATGTTCATCAGTATTCAAAATAGTTAAAAAGTATAAACATCTTAGATGGTCATCAACCAATGAATAAGCAGAGAAAATGTGGTATATTCATTCAGGGAAATATTATTTGGGCCAAAAAAGGTGATGAAGTATAGATACATGCTGTAAACATGGAAAAACCTGAACAAGAGGGTTAAATCAAAGCACCACATCAGAAAAGAGTACATACTATGTACTCCCATGTATCTAAAATGTTAAAAATAGGCAAATCCACAGAGACAGAGACAGAGTAGATCACTAGGCAAGGGCTGAGGTACAGAATAGGACTGGGGTTTCTTTATGGAGTGCAGTGTTCTAAAATTAGTAGTTATGACTTCCTAAGATTGTAAACATTAAAAACTATTAAATTTTATACTTTGAAAGGATTGAGGGACTTTTACAGGGTAAGAATTCTATTTCAACTAGAAAGTGGCAAAATTCAGGCTACTATTCAGGTTTTGTGTTGTAAGTGGTTATAAAGCTGTTCCGGTTTATGCCTAGGTGTCCTCCCAAAGCTTCATGCAGTCAATAGGTAAGGCCTTTCAGAGGCGGATGGATACAGAATGTGTGATTCTGGGATGAAGGGTATGTGACTATTAAATTAGTCCACTGACTGCTTCGGCACTTGCCCTAAGCCGGGCAGCTAAGAGACAACGTAACAGCTACTGCTGTCACTTGAGGTTTGCTTGCTTTTGCTATCTTCTTCCTGCCATGAACTGCAACACTCCTTTGCCCAGCCACCTATGAACTAAAAATAAAAACCTCTACAAACTGTGAGCTAAATAAACATTTCCTCCTTTTACTATGGCTGTTGGGTATTCTGTCTCAGCAAGAAGAAAAGTAACCAGAAGCAACACTGAAATTTTCATTGTGTGATTTTACAACAATGTAGTGATACAAATTGACTCATTGTTCAGATCCTGTTATAGAAATTACTCGCATCCTATTCACTTAACTTTCAAGGTTATCATAGTATTCTCTCATAGGTAGACTATCTAAGGATCTGAAAAAGAATTGGTACAGCTCATAAAGCATCAAGATCTGAAAGGTCAGGCAGCTACAACATATCTTCTTACATCTAGAGAATATTCATCATTTTAACGCCTTGATTAGTGATAGCTGATGTTAAAGAAGGCTAGTGAAAACAACATTAAAATGCCTTTTATAATAGATGATAGATTTTTCAAACTATTTTCAATGCAAGATTAAGATGTATTTACAGGCAAATGTAAGTAACTGCACTGAAAGCTATTTTCTTTGCAAACCCATTTCTCCTTACCTGTCTCACAATTTGATTAGGGCACTTAATTAGTATCTGCATTGGCCACCAGTCATCATCAGCCATACGGTCTAAAAACCACTGTTAAGAAAACAGAGCATGATTTTTAACACTCAACCAATATTTATTAAATATGCTAACAATAATAATCTGGCTTCCCTGGTGATCTAAAATAACAAGGGTCACCTCATTACACAATCTTTTTCTTTTTGAGGCAAGGTCTTGCTTGCTATGTAATTTAGCAGAGCACTGGCATCACCAGTGTGCACCACTCTGAGCACCTCACTGTACAACTCCAAGGGTATCTTTTAATTACAATACACAGTGCACGTGAATATTCCGTTCTTATAAATAATGTGATCTGACAAATCATTTTCTTTCTACTTAAAAACAGCCACAGTGAGGGAACAGTTAAATATTAACACCAGGAAGGTGTAATTATGAAAGCCAGCCTGTAGAGACGTTACTCAGAGCTGATGATACAAAATGGCATGAAGAAATACAGTAACAAATGTTTATGGATCAATGCATCTGTTTGCTTTAAAACATTTCAGGTTAAAAAAAAAAGGGTAGGGAGGACAGGAACCATGAAACAAGAGTGAAAAGAAAACACAGTAATATTTTGGTTCACCAACGTTTGTTTGCAAATAATTCAGTTCACAAACAAAAGCATTTGGCAAAATTTTGCTTTCATTTCCAAGCTCCTCATTAGGTAACAAACAAAACCAAGGCTAGCTTCCCCACACAAACACAAACACAAACACAGCCATCTTCCCCAAAATCGTAAAAAGAAATTAAGTCTGTGAACCAAAGTATTACTCTATTATGAGACTAATAGGTACAGGAGAGTTCACTGTGACTTTCTACTTTTTGGGGCATGTTTCCAAAAATTCGCTAAAAGCTTTATTAAAAAAAAACTGTCTGATTGTCAGATTTCCTTATTTCATTGCTACAAGTAAAATTAAATGACTTTCCAAGTGAGTAAAACTCAAATTAATTTCGTCTGTACATCACTAGGCTACTATCTCCCACCTTTGGAAAATCCTAAGACCTATATTCCTAGGGAAATTTCCACCTTGATAGTTTCTAATAAAAAAAATTGTACTAAGCTGTGGACAGTGGTACACACCTGTAATGTCAGCTGCTCAGGATGCTGATGCAGGAGGACTACAAAGCTGAGGCCAGCCTAGTAATAACTTAGTGAGACTTTGCTTCAAAATAACAAATTAAAAGAGCTAAGGGTGTGGCTTAGTGGTAGAGTATCTTCCGGTCATATCCCTACCACCGCCAAGTGCGCAAACGCACACACACCTTGTGAGTAGAGTATGTTTGAGTATACGCACTTCCTAAAGTGGGTAGAAAATGGAACGTAAGCTTTTATCTACTAGGATATGTGTGTTTTTTTTAAAAGGGAGGTGGAAGAGGACAGGTGTTTGTAAGTATGGGGAGATGTTAGCTAAAAAGTGGAAGTTTCAGCTATAAGATGAATATATTCTAGAGACTTTACATATAGCACTATTGATGAAAGTTACTAATATTGTACTATTTACTTAAAAATGAGAGATATTAAAGTGTGTTCACCATTCAAAAATACACATTAATTCGGGGGATTGTACTGTGGTACTGGGGATTAAACCTAGGGCCTCTGCACTGAGATGTATCTGTAGCCCTTTTTATTTTTTAAGACAGGGTCTCATTAAGTCAGTTAATGCCCAGGCTGGGCTTCAACTTGAGATCCTCCTGTCTCAGCTTCCAAAGTGTTGGGGTTATAGATGTACACTGCACCTTTAAATCTGGCTTACATACATCATTTCTAAGTGTAAGAGATATGTGAATTTTATTTATTTATTTATTTAGCCTTCTTGAGACAGGGCTTCACTATGCAGTTCAGGCTGGCCTTGAACTCACAGCGATCCTCCTGCCTTAGCCTCCCAAGTGCTGGGATTACAGGTATGTACCACCATGCCCAGCTGGTATGTGAATATTATTGTGGTAAGTAAATCATAACAATGTATACCTTGAATATATGTAATTTTTGTCAATTATTACTTCAAAACAGCTGGAAAAATCCTAAAGAAAAATAAGTGTTAAGAAGTATCTGTGTTCACTAGCAGTGCTTGCCTAGCATGAGGCCACGGGTTTAATATGAAGTACCACCAAAACAAGGTAAAGAAAAACTCTGAGTCTTTTAAATTGTTTGTGTTTTATCTTTCTATAACATGAGGGGGCCAAGGTTTTAAAAAATAACAATAATAATTATTTAACTGGCATAAAAAATTTGATATATGAATTACAACTTAGCCATCAAGTAAGAACAACTTACACTGGGCTCCCTGCAACTTAGAACAGATGAAGTAACTCTGATATAGCACCTTAGTTAACAAAACTGAGAGAACTATGGGCCACGTGGTGTTTGTTGAATTATTCACCTCACCTCGCAAGCTGCTTGACTATTATTAAACTGCTTGGTCAGTAGTTCAATCCACTGAAGCATTGTGGGCTAGAGAAGAAAAAGAAGTCAGTCAAGGCACAGGAACTTTTGAGTCAAAAATAACAAAACCCAGAAGATAACTAGTAACATAAATGACACAAAAATCCACAAAATACACACCTTTTCCTTTGAATGAATAAATGTCTCTAGGACAAAGGAAGTGCTTAACTGTAAGAAAAGATACAATTAAGCAAAAAAAAAAAAAAAAAAAGATTTAATTATTTTAAAGTTAAGAATCTGGTGAACTTATCTAATGTTTATGTATTACCTTTGCTGTCATTAGGGATACAGCTTTAGGATCTGGTAATGTACTCGGAATGCAACTACACAACTGCCACATAAACCTAGAATTTAAAAAGAGTAACTTAAAAGCTCTTACAGAAGAGTGTAGAAAACATTAAGTAAAACTTACGAAATTTGCATAACTTACCCAAAGTATGTGTGTTCAAAAATGTTTTTGTCTTGAAGAAACTGCATGTTATCATGCCAAATCCACTGAGGAAAAAATGTTCATGTCAGCTATCAGAAAGTAGTTTACTTCATTGCATTTTTACCAATATTTTTATTAGACAAAAAGGATATACTCTAAAACAACTGTAAAGCAAACAAAAACCTATGCACTTAAAATTTATGTGGAATTGTTTTCAGGTAAAAGGAATACAGTTACTAAAACTATTATTTACCAGGCTGCCTCAAGTGATCATAGGATTTTTTTAAAAAAGGGAAAGGTTACAAAATCCTATCTGTAGAGCAAATGCTATATTATAAATGAAAAAACTAAAAATTGTACTGCAGTTTTAGAAGTTATTGGATAAAAATTTATGTTTAAATTTTGGGAAAGCACAAAAGCTTAGCTTAGCTTGGCAGACCTACAGTGACCCCATTCCCTTGTGCACCCGAAACCACGACAAGGGGTCTCTCTGACATCATGCTGGAGTCCCTCTGCTGTTTGTGTTCCTCTCTCAGAATACCCTAAACATGCTTTTAGGTCCTTGTCAGAGAACTCCATAAAATAATGGTAATTACTATTACTTTCACGCTGGGTACCTAAATCCAAAGCTTCAGCCCTACTAAGCATATGCTCTGTCACTGAGCTACACACTCAGCCCATAAATTTATCTAGAACAGATTTATGCTCTTATTAATAGATTTCTTTGTGATTACTGCATTTCCAAACACATTTTGAAATGTGAAATGGTACATTTATATTTATGTCTCTGTGTTTTTTTGGCACAAGGTCTCACCATGTAGTTTAGGCTGGCCTTGAGCTAACCATGTAGCCCAGACTGGCCTTAAACTCATGGTGATCTTCCTGCCTCAGCCTAGTGAGTAGTGGGATTATAGGTGTGCACCATCACCCCATCTCAACTTTGTAGGTTCTTTTTTTTTTTTTTTTTTTTTTTTTTGAGACAGGGTCTCACTTTGTAGTCCAGGCTGGCATTGCACTCATTATGTAGTCCACGCTGGCCTCGAACTCACAGCAATCCTTCTGCCTCAGCCTCGTGAGTGCTAGGATTATAGGCGTGCGCCACTATACTCACTTGGTAAGTGTATTTTTAACTAAAGGTCTCAAATCTATCCTTAATTCACCACTAAAGATTTTGTGCTATCTCCACCCACCTTATTGATCCACTACCCTAGTCCAGAATTACACATTTAAGGCTCCTGCTGTACAGTGGCATTTGGGAAATCACTGACTGGCCTACTTCAGTGTTCTTGAACATTTCTAGGCCCCAGCTTTCTGTATATTTTGGTGGAATTTATAATATTGACACAATACATGTTAAGTTACATAATAATGTAGCATTTCTATGTCCCATAATATGAAACAAAGCTTTGATATTTTATATAAAACATATTAAAAATTAATTTCAAATGCACTGTGCTGAACTGTTTATATCATGAAACATAAGAAAAAATATTTGCAAATTTATGACATAATCCAAGAAAAAGAACATTATTAACCATATGAATTCCTTGTGAGCACTCCCTATTTCAGCAATCCTTTCAGCTCTCTAGTTTTTGTTTAGTTTTGCTTCCTTTAAACTCATTCACCTATGTCAGTTAACACTATGATTATATGTAAATATTTCTTTTTTTCCCCCAATACTGAGGACTGAACCCAGAGCCTTCACAGTGAGCTACTACCTTATCAGCCCTTTTTTATTTCAACACAGAGTCTTGAAAAGTTGCCAAGTTGCCCACGCTGGGCATGAACTTGTGCTCTGCTGCCTCAGCCTCCCAGAGTACTGAGATCACAGACCTATGCCATCTTGCCCAGGTATCTGCAAACATTCTTAAACTCTGTATGGGATTATACATGTTAATATTGTATAGCCTGTTCTTGTATAATGGTATTTCTGGTGCAACAAAATATTTCAAATTGTTACTAAAAGTAAAGTTAGCTTATACCTCCAGTAACTCTGATGAAACATCGAATTTGTACTCTCTGCCATTTTCTTCTTCTGGCTCCATGCGTTTATAAAACAGCATATACGCACTGTGTGTCTTTTAAGAGGCAAGGAAAAAGAGTGTATTTTCATTTGTACAAAATGTAATTCTAACATTAGACAATGTGGAAGAAACAAAATATAAAATTATTTTATATGAAAGAAATACTTACCTTTTCAAAGGAGAAATCCATAAATTTATCTGTAACAGAATCATAGGTCTTCGTCTGTTTAAAGAAATCATACAAAATTTTTCATAAAAAAATGGATTTAGTCAGCTATCTTTATATGTGAATTATTCCATAAACATGTAATACTTCAGTGTAACTCTGCAAATAGTTTTCAATCTTACGTACTTCATAAATTTGGCCAGTATATCTTACTAATTTTGGTACTTTTTCTTAGGTAAGAGATTTTAATACCACAGTACAAAACTGAGAAAATTTTACAATAACAAAAGAAAACAAATTAGGGTGTGATGAGGGAACAGTTGGTCTAAACCTAATTTCTGCAACATGATAAGTGGAAATAAAAACATAAAACTGACGCCAGGAGGCATGACAGTTCACACCCGTCATCCCAATACTTTGGAGAAGGAAGCCGGAAGTCTGAGGCCGCTGTGGGCTTCACAGTGAATTCAAGGCCAACAAAAACTACAGAGCAAGGCCCTGTCGCAAACAAACAAACACATACACACACAAACACTGCACCCAATTAAACCTGTACACTCTCAGCAGTACCAATACCACCACCATCATCATTATTTTCAGCACTAGACACTGAACCTAGAGCCTGCACACTGAGTTACAGCCTCAAATTAATTTGGGGGTACTAAAACTAAACTACATCCCCGTATGTTTTTTAATTTTGAGAGAAGGTCTCACTAAGTCACTGAGTTATCTAGGCAAGGATTCAATTTGTAATACTCCTGCCTCAGACTCACAGAGTGTCATGATTATAGGCATGGGCTACCAGGCCCAGATTCCACAACATTATATAAATCAGAAAAGCAAGTAACTGAAATACCTTATACCTATAAATCTGTAACTTAAGATATAAAAATAGTGCTCACATGTGTCTCCATCAATCCTTGATAAAATCCAGCCTCAGAGCTGTAAATAACTTTTCACAAATAAAATGGATTTGTGAGTCTATACATAAAAAAATGTAACTCACAGCCAGGCGCAGTGTTGCATGTCTGTAATCCCTGTACTCAAGAGGCTGAGGCAGGAGAATCACTGGGAGTTAAGGGGCCAGCCTAGGCTACACAGTAAATTCAAGCCAGCCTGGGCTACATAACAAGACCCTGTCTCAAACAAACAATTGATAGTTAACAGGGAAAAAAGTATCAGAAGAAGGTATTAGCTAAAGCTATCACAAGAGGAATGACAGTAAAGAACGGTGATGGAGGACAGAAGAAAGCCAGGTATGAAGGCTAAAGCAGAAGGGTCACCATGAGCTTGACGCCAGCCTGAACTATACAGTGAGAAACTGTCTCAAAACAAAACAAAACAAAACAAAATCCAACCCAATCCAACTAAACCAAACAAGAAAGAGAAGGAAAGAGCAATAGCAACTGCATATGTAGCATATGAAGAGTTCAGGAGTGGGGCTTTTGAGAATGTGTAGGTGACTCTTAACCAGGAGAAAGATAAAAGGTTCCACTGGTAATTCTAGAAAACTACAATGTGATAGAAAGGATGAAAAAAGGTTTAAACTAGGAAGCAAACAAGCAATATTACAAATGATGTAATAACAAAGGAAAGGCTGTTTTGAAAACATTCAAAAAATGTTTGAAAGTATTTTATGAAAAATATGTAAAAGGGTAAGAAAATGAAATAGACCTGCAATCTGAAAAGATACCTTTTAAGCGCCTTATATTTTGCTCCTTTTTCTCCCTCTGTCTTTTTTTAAAGAATAAGCTTGAAAGTAAACATCCTAGGAAGTACATGTAGCAACACATTTGGTTTAGTGATAGCATCTGTAAATATTTACTTCCCTTTTCTACTCAGACTACGTTTCCATTCAGAGTGATAGAGAAGCACACCAAGAACAATAAGGAAGACCTTTATCAAAATACAGAATGTTAGTATGTAGAAAAGTATTAAGGACAACAAACCAAAAAACCCAGTTATTTCACAAGATCCAAAAAACCAAAATGACAACAATAAAAAACCCCAAACCTTATGTGGGCTTATTTCTGAAATAAAACTCACTAACAGCTGATCTGTCAGAATGAATGTTATTTGGATGTATGCTTTGCAATGCTGGGAAAATTGCACAACGCCCAACACTGGACAAACTAGGCAAGCACTCTACCACTGAGACCCATACTCAGATCAAAAGATTTCTGAAGTTTTCAAGAAATTGGTATTATACAAGGATAAACTGACCATGGAGAAATGAATTATCTTTTTTTTGGTACTGTCCTATTATAAATTATTTAATCAAAGGTGTCCTCTTTTTATCCTAAAACTTATATAGAGTTACAATCCTTTCAAGCCAACTTCCTTATGCAAGATTTTTCAGATTAGATACTGTAATATCACTTTGTTTACTCCTACAAAATTAATTAAAAAACAATATATTTAATTATAATTCTCACGGCATTATTCAATTTCTGCACTGTAATTTGGCTATTTATTTGCAAGGTCTCTGATAAGATATAGGGTTAATGTAAAGGGCAATCTATTCTCATTTTTTTTTTTTAAGACAACGTCTCACTATGCAGTTCAGACTGACCTTGAACTCACTTTGTAGCTCAGGCTGGCCTCAACTCATAGTCATCCTCCTGCCTTAGCTTCCCCAGTGCTGGGTTTATAGGCATGCACTACCATGCCCAGCTGGTAAAAGCAGAAATAATTTTATAATACTTCCCAGTATTTACTGTATACTGTGAACATACTAAAATTCAATACCGAACAAATAAATAAATTTAGTTTTAATAATAGTAATTATAAGAAATTTAAGTGTCTCTGTTATTGGATTTCTTTTTGGTATCAGGAATTGAACTCAGGACCTCATGCTTGCCAGGTAGGTGCTACACCACTGTGCTATTGGATTTTATGTTATGTTGAGTAATAAACCATTTGTAATTTCTGAATACTTACCGTCATCTCTCCACCAAAACATTCAGAGGCAAGTTGAGCAGAGTCAAAAGGTTTCACCTCAGCATCATTAAAAAGATACCTAAAACAGAGCACATGGGGGTGATGAGTATGTGAAAATATTTATAAACTGATATGTTGCAAAAACTGATTAAACTATTATTTCATAAGGTAAATTCTAACATGTTTTTGAACTCCGATCTATTAGAAACTAGGAATATTAATTATAATGGTCATAAAGACCCTTAAAATCCAACATATCTAGCATGGCAATGTAGCTCAGTGGTAAAACGCTGGACAAGCACATGCAAAACCTTGTGTTTGAAACCCAGCACCATAAAAGAAAAAAAATTCACAGACACATTTATAACCTAACATTAAATATAAACAAGGAACAGATAGTTTGCTTAACTATAATATGCAAAGCTAATAGATGGCAAGGATTAAGAGATATAAGAATTTTCAAAGTTATAGACACCATTTCAAAATTTGTAAAAAAAACTCAATATACTTACTGAAATATATTAAAATGGTTAAGTAATAGGGATCATGAATATGATGGCTAAAGGAGAAATAACACAATGGAAACTATTCTGCTCACTGCAGATCAATGAACACTTGTGTATTTTGTTCAAAGCAAAATCTTCAATACTTAAAGGAGGGCATACTACACCTGTAGTTCCTATTCCTGCCACCCTTTCCCACATCTGTGGTCCAATAAACAGCTACTAGAGAGCAACTTAATAATTCCCTGCGGTTTGCTTGATAAAAGATGGCAAAAAAAAAACCCCACGAACAGGAGGGGAAAAGGAAGGTGAAGGGTGGAGCATACAGGTAACTCCCAAGTGGCACCCACAAGACTCTGTGGCCACCCAATGCAAGGCAGTCAGCAAACAGCTTCCGAATGAATGAATGGACTTGAGAAGCGTGGTTCTGTCTAAGGCTGTATGCCAAAACGTGTGTTCATCTTTCTGAGGAAATTATGTATCAAATTCTCACCAGCGCAAACATCTGTAAGTTTAAGAAGTGATTCACAGTCAGGGGAGCACTGCTCTGCCACATAAAGGCTCAGCCTGAGTCACTAGTAGGAAAACAGGTGCACTTTCTAGGTGTAATGATCACATTCATCATAGGGAATCTGTACCTGTACATGACACGTCCTGATCCTTTTTTCCCCATTCTCCCACCTTCTCTTCCCCCCTACTTCCCCTCCTTACATATTCTTGTTTTCTTTTTCTCTTCTTTCCGTTCTCCCTATTCCCTCATTAGTTCCCCTTTCCACTTGAACATTTTCTTCCTATTTCACAGTATCTATGATTATACATCTTGGTCTTCATTTACACAGAAAATGGATGCACCCTGAGACCATAATGTTAAGTGAAATAACTCAGACATATAAGCTTAGCCATAGCATGGTTTCTCTTAGATGAAAAATTCAATATTAAATACATGTATGTATACATATTTTATATATATAAAATAGAATATATAGGTACAATGCATACATATTTATATATAATACAAAATACAAGATATAATAAAGAGAAAGCAGAAAAAAAATATTGTAACCCAGCATAATACAACTAAAAGTGTACCTTGCCTTAGTACTTTTTGTCTTACATGTTTTATACGTTCTCTGGCCTAACGGTCTGGTTTTCAATATGTATATATGATAATTAATTTTATAAGGTCTTAAACATAAGTAAATCTGATGCTGGAAAAATAAAATGGGAGTGGAAGGAGGGGGACAAAAAAAAAGAATTAAAATGTTATATACATGTACCAATTTCCTACAGTGACTGTGATCATTATATATATCACAAACATGTACTAATAAAAAAAACAACCAATTTTAAAAAAGATTCATATTCTTTTGAAAGTCACATTCATTAAAAACACTCTTTTAATTATATTAGACCCATTTGAAGAGAAATTATAATAAATATATTTTAAATATGGGGGGAAAAAGTCTTTTTTTTTGGGGGGGGGTCTTTTTGATACAGGGTTTCCCCATGCAGCTCAGGCTGGCCTTGAGTTCATTCTATAGCCCAGGCTGGTATTGAACTTGCAAAGATCCTCCTGCCTCAGCCTCCTGAGTGCTGGGATTACAGGTGTGTGCCACCACACCTGGCTAAAAAAGGTGTTTTTAAGAAGAAGACAGAATTTTAAAACTTACCATTTATTGTTTTTGTAGGCGTGTGGGTTGACTATATCTCGAATGAAGCTGTAGTAGTGTCCACCATCTGCTGTTCCCGTGTGAACAGTCACTCCTATCAGGTCATACTCATAGCTCTCAGTATCTTTTGAATGATCACTGATTTCCTTAAAACCTGAAATGATTTACATAAAATAACGGCAGTAATTTTGAAAACTGTGTAACTAACAATTTAGGATCATTTTTTATAACATAATTTATGTGAAGAAACAGGCACAAATGCTTTATGAATTCAATAGTTACAAACAACTATTTGCTAGTCATTCACCATCTATAGCCTATTACTTTAAGGAATCTATAACACAAGTAACTGCGAAAACTACCATGTGTTAGTATATAATTATAGGCAACCTTCACTTTTATGTATGTATGTTATGTATGTGTGTATGTATGTACGTATGTACGTCTTTCTTTCTTTTTGAGACAGGGTCTTGCTATGCAGTTTAGGTTGGTCTTGAGCTCACTTTGTAGCCCAGGCTGGTCTTGAAATCACAGTGATCCTCCTGCCTCAGCCTTCCGAGTGCTCAGACTACAGGAGTATACCACCATGCCCAGCTGGCACTCTTTATATAAATATAAAACATCTGATTATTTAACCTTATTAGCTTTTGAAATAGTGGCAAAAGCTTCATTCAAGTGTGCCCCCCCGCTCTTTTCTGGTAGTACTGGGGTTTTAACCTAGTCCCTCTCTCTGAGCTCTACCACTAGTTCCCCCACCCCCCTAAGTCTAAGTTGCTAGGTTGCTCAGGCTGGCCTGAATTTGAGATTCTCCTGCCTTAGCCTCTCAGAGTGCTGGAATTACAGACATGTACTACAGGGCTGGAGGTACAGCTCAGTGGGGTAAGTGCTTGCCGCTAAGCACTAAGGCCCTGAGTTCGATCCCCGGTCCCGGAAAAAAAAAAAAAAAAAAGGAACAGACATGTACTACTATAACTGCCTCAATTTTCTTTATCTGGAGTATGCAAAAACAATACCCAAGGAGGCATCAGTGTATTTTGCCATGTTAATGAAAACAGGGCATTATACTGGCAGCATGTCTTCAAATAAACACCATGTAATAGAATGCACTACAGGCCAGGTATGGGATGGCGTATGCCTGTAATCTCAGCCTTTGAGAGCCCAAGGGATGAGGATCTCCGTTAGTTCAAGGCCGGCATGGGCTAAATAGTAGGTTAGCTTAACCTACTACTGTCTCAAAAAACGAACGAACAACATAGAAAGCACCATATACTAGGGGCTTTGTGTATAAGGAAACAAAAGATACATTTCTCATGCCTAAAGATTTAAAATCTAAAGATAAAACACACTAAGGAAAAAAATCTTGAATGGTTTTGAAGATGCTACATGACTTACGATCTACATTCCTCTCATCACACAGAAAGGAAAAAAAAGTGGAACCAAGAACAAGGCAACGAGAGCAGATTTGGTTAAGTAACAGGACTTGAAGAGCATGGCTGTGCCTATGTATGTATATACGTAGGCCAATTCCTTTATCTTGGCATAAATTTCTGCTGCACTGGTACATGGAAAGTATAATGAAGCACAAATACTGGGAAGTCCTATAATTTTCCAAATGGTTTGGTAACAGGGCTAAAAGATAGGACAGGAGGTTGGAGATATAACTCAGAAGCATAGCACCTGCCTGGCAAACATGTGAGTTCAATGCCTGATACCCCAAAAGAACAAACAAGTAAAAAAAATGGGATATATCACACGCCTGTAATCCAAGCACTCAGGAGGCTGAGGCAGGAGAATCGCCACAAGTTCAAGCCCAGCCCCTACTATGTAAGCAAGACCCTGACTCAAAGAAAACATACCAAAAAAATAAATAAATAAAAATAAAAATAAAAAAAAAGTCGCTGTATATAAGCAAGCCTCACTTCTCAAATCTACCTTACCTTAATGTTAGAGCTTTTATACAGATGTCTCCTGAGGCCTCATGCGATCATAGGTGGGGCTTTGGAGGTGGCTGGATCTAGGATGTGTGATGCTGGGAATCAGGATGTGAAGCTGGGATGAAGGGTGACTCATCCTTGGTGTGGGAGGTACCACACAAAAGGCCAGTGACCCGGATGGGATAAAAGGGAGAAGCAGGCTTGCTTCTGCTGCTTGCTGCCTTCTGCCTGTCATGCCATGGACGGTTTCTCCTCTGTGTTGCCCGCTGCCATGCCACCCTGCTTTGGAGCCACCTAACTATGTAATGAAACCTCTACAAATTGTGAGCTAAGTAAACTTTTTCTTCTTTAACTTTAGGTATCAGGTATCTTCTCTCAGCAATGAGAAAAGGTAATTAAGACACTGAATTTGAAACACTGCTACAAGACCATTTCATGCAGCACACACAGATGTAAACCCTAACTATAAAGCTGCCTCCCGTCCCTCCATTTTGCTCCACAGCTGAGCTCCACCACCCCCTCCCTCTGGAGAAGCGGCAGGCCTTCTCTTCAAAGGACAGGTGACTGCACTGATTGTATCTCTCTTTCCCCATTTAGTAAGGATGAAACATCAGATATTCAGTAAGTGGTAGACACTGAGGTTAAAGACTAAAATACGGTTCTCTTTGCTAAAGCTGGCATAGTATAACAGCTGCTTCAAATCTTAAAAATTTTAATTAAACAGTGCCAGAAACCTCCTAAGAAGGAACGTCCTGTTAAAGAAAAATGGAAGAAGCATGCACTTAATACTTTCTACTTCCTTCTCTCACTCACCACCTTATTTTTCTTATGCCTATGGTCCTTCAGGCACATATTAGCAGCTTGCAAACCACTTATCTTATGAAAGTAACAATTTTACCTACTTATGAAATAGATGCCATCGTTAATTCACTATACTCCTTCTACTACAGTAGTCAAGTGAAACTGCTCTAATAAATGTCACCAAAGACCTTACTGAAACTAAGACTTTCTCTTTAGCATTTAATATTCATGATCACACTTCATCTTTCTTGAGATCTTTTGAAATAGTGGCCCTACAATCTCTTCTCAGGCTAGAAACCAGTTTTTTATAACTCTGACTCCTCCTCCCTCCAGAAGGAGGCTGAGGTGCGAGCATCGGTGTGAGTTTGAGGCCACCCTTGGCTACATGGTGAATTCAAGGCCAGCCTAGAATACATAGTAAGACTATCTCAAAACAGACAAATAAATCGATTCAAGGAAGCAAGATTGGTTTTTCATCACCTTGTCATTCTTATTACTATAAAAACAGCAAAAGTTACATATAGTAAGTAATGTTTGATAACTTTTTAATCTTTTATTCACTCAAGCATGAAATCTTATTAACTCTAGTTGTACTTGTTCTCATCTAAACCACTATCTTCATTATGAGAATGGCCTTGCCACACACCTTGGTCATCTCCCAATTCACTGGAGTCAACTTTCCCAAATGCTCATCTATTTTTCAGTTTCTGCTGAAAAATCTAATAGTGAAATAATTAATAAAGACCAAAAATATTGACATGGCATAAAAACAAAACAATGTTCTGGCCACACAGCCTTCAGCCCACCTCAGTAGTACACTCACTGCCCACCCTCCTACCCTAGAGTTTATTCTTTCTTGTCAAACTCTCACTGAACTTATCTCTGCTTAAATGTGACATTCCAATAATTCTCAACTCTCCTTGACCCATGATGCACTCACTGTCCTGCTTGGTAACACACCTTATTGCAGTTTTTGCTCAATGTAAGACCTACACACCTAGACCTATGCTCCATAAAGGCAGCAACCATGTTTGCAGTGTTTGTCATTGCATCTTTACTGCCCAAAGGAATACCCACAATACTGTCCTACTGAACAGAACATCTTTAATGGATAACTGAACTGATGTGCCATATTTTCTTTATTCTTTGGTTGTTTGACACAGGGTCTCACTGTGTGGTTCAGACTGGCCTCCAACTTGTGGTGACCCCCCTACCTCAACCTCCCAACCTCCAAAGTGCTGGGATTACAGGAACACACCAACACACCCAGCTCACACTGTCTTCAAAAACATTTTTCTAAGATTCAGTTTAATTTTATTAACGGTGTAGTTGACAACTTGATGCTTTCATTTTATAAAGAGACCATAGTGGGCATGACAGCACATCCTAGAACCCTAGCACCCGGGAAAGCTAAGGCAGGAGGGCAGCAAGCTGACCCAACGTAGGTAAGTTAGTGGTTTAGCAAGATTCTGCCTCAATCACACAAAAAAAGTAGTGGTGGCTGGGAATACAGCTTGGTGTCAAGGCCCTGGGTTCAATTACCAGTACTGTCTCCAATCACTCCACTCCCTAAAAAAAACAGACAAGAGAAAGAAATGGAAAATTACCTTCTTTCCTGTCACTCTTTCCCATAAGAAAATCTTCTGTATATGGTGTCATATCCAAACGTAATGGGAAGGAAAAGTGTGTATTCACTTTTTCTTTCATCATTGTGACCATATTAAATGTATACCTCATAGTATTAAAACTCAGAATGCGAGGCAATTTCTTAAAACACGCCCTGAAAGGTAAAAAAATGCCAGTTACATACTGTCTTTTTGAACATACTTTAGTTTTATTTACAGTTACACTATACCTATATTTCAACACTCAATAAGTAACAGTGTATTCTTACCAAAACTGTTTCTAGGGTTAGGAGTGTGGCTCAGTGGTGGAGTACCTGCTTACCATGAATGAGTCTGAGTTTGATCACTAGCATCACAAGTAACTAACTAAATGAAGCCTAGTATATAGCACTTAAAACAGTCAGGTGTGGTGGCACACACATCTGTAATACCACCATTCCGGAAGCTGAGGCAGGAGACTGTCACCAGGTTTGAGGCCAGCCTACACTACATAGTGAGTTGAAGGCCAGCCTGAACTGCACAGTGAGACCCTGTCTCAAAAAAATTAAAACAAAATCAACAAATATCCCATCTTACATAAATTTTTCCATTCTGAAAGGCTACCTTATATCAAATGAGGAAAATAAAAATCATAGCAGACTGTACTAAATCAGAATGAAGAAAGGCATGGGTTGATGGATGCATAAAAAGGGCTCTGCCATTCACTGTCCAGAGCCCAACAGGTCTTTGGTTCAGAGTTTCCTTTTCCTTGTTTTTTTCTGGTATGGGGAACTGAAACCAGGGCCTGCACATTAAGCTATCTCCCCAAAGTTTTTTCATTTTTTTAAGACAGTCACACCAACTTGCTAAGTGGTTTGAATTTGTGATCCTCCTGCCTCAGCCTCCCAGAGGACTGGGATTACAGGTATGAGTTTCCACATCCAATTTCTTTTCTTTTTTTAATAATAGGAATAAAAAAATTTCTTTTTCTGAACCTGAAACAGAAAGTCTGGGTGAATAATTTACTAGATATAAACCTAAATAAGTTACTTAACCTCCTTGAGATTAATTCTACTTTTAAAAATAAAGATTAAGGGCTGGGGATATAGCTCAGTGGCACAAGTGCCTGCCTGGCAAGCACAAGGTCTTGAGTTCAATTCCCAGTACCCCCCACAAAAAATATTAAGCTAGGTATGATAATACACACCTGTAACTCCACCGCTGAAGGAAATTGAGGCAGGATGATTGCAAGTCTGAGACCAGACTGGGCTATTTTAAGAGACTCAGTGAGCTTAGTGAGACCCTGGTCTTAAAGTAAAAGTACGGAATATGGGGCTAAAATATAGCTCAGTGTGAAAAGTCTGGGTTCAATACAGGGCAAGTTTGTGGGGTGAGAGAATGATAAGAGAGTGACAGACTCAAGTGCCTATCCCGTATTATCTCTGAAACACTGCCTGGCAAATAACATTCAGTAAGTGTCACCTGTTTATCACTTACTACGAAGGCAAAAGTAGCAGTGGCAGCAAACCAGCCAGTCACCTGAATTTTACAGTGTGACTGACATACTGTTGGTTTAAGTTTAAAAATACAAAAAAAATAGTAGGCAGTTTAAACAAAATACCTACTATAAGCTTGGATTTAAAAAAAATAGGACTTTTAGGGAGTAATTTCTTACTGTAGCATATAAGAATTAAAGGTTGGTTTAAGGGTTACAGAGGTGACAGTTCAGCATTTATCTAGCATGTACAGCCCAGAGTTAAGTACCCAATGGAAAAAAAAAAGTTGATTTAAGCCAGGCATGGTGGTACACACCTGGAATTCCAATACTCTGAAGGAGGCAGGAGGATACACCTATGAGTTTAAAGCCAGCCTAAGCTACATAGTGAGTTCAAGGTCAGCCTGAACTATAGAGTAAGACCCTGTCTAAAAAAAAACAAAAGATTTTAACTAAGGGGTCAGTTAATCCCCAGTTTATATTTTCCCAATTAAAATTTAGGGAAACTAGAAAAAAGAAAAGATATTATCAGCAGAGAAAATATAAAGTTCAACAACAACACAAGAAATCTAACAGTCAAGATGGGCATAGCGGCACACACCTGTAATCTCAGTACTCATGAAGCAGAAGCAGGAAAATCACTGTGAGTGTGGGGCCAGTTTGGTCTATATTGCAAATTCAAGGCTATCCTGAAGTACACAGTGAGGTCCTTTCACAACAACAAAAAAGCCAAAAAAAGCCAAACAAAACAAAACAAACACCAGTCAAATATAAAGGTAGAATATGAACTCCATCCTGGGTGTCCTAAAGATTCCCTAAAGGACTTGCAGGCAGCAAGGCCATGCACTCTGACAGAAGACAAAATAATGAGAAAGCAGCTGAAGGTGGTGGCCTGTGTCTGCAATGCCAGCAATAGGGACGTTGAAGTAGGAGGATCACCACCAGTTCAAGGTCAGCCGGGCTGCAATAGTGAGTTTAAGGCCAAACTGAAAGTGACACCATGTTGAAAAAAAAAAGGAAAAGAAAGATAGAAAAAAACAACAACAACAACAGAGAGAGAAACAGAGTAAGAGAAAGAAACAAAGATCGAAGGTAGAGGACAGCAAAGCATGCTAACTAATGTGCAAATCAACAATGTATCAGTAATAGAAACTGGTATCACAGTGGTAGATAAGATTATTCAAGAATAATTATAAGACTGAGCAACAACCAGAGGTTTAAAGATAAAGCAGAATACAATCCTTTGAAGACAATAAAAATTTTGTTCACTTCTTCAATCACCCCATCTCTGCTGAGCACTTACAATGTTACTGCAGGCAGATAAAAGCACTGAACAACTATTTTGGGGGGGGGGGAGAGATGAGTCAGCTATTCCAGACAGAGTAGAATCCTATTAGCTAAAAGACCGGAATGTTTCCAGACACAGGGCTTATCAAGAATGGCAGATTTACTCAATAAATTCTAATTAGAGATTCTTTAAAGAACTTGACCCAGTTCTTCTACTACCCTTTCATGACTTGTTACACTCCTCTACAGTAGCTAACTTGACGGACTCCATTCTAAGTTTAAAGCTTGACTCACTTCTCAACAGAAGGATTTGTCTGCCTCCTGTAACTGCCTGTGCAACTTGGTTTCCACTTCACCATATCCACCTACAGCTTTTCTTCATCAGCTTGATTTATTGAGAACATAGGACAATCATACCTTTCAAATGTTTATTAGAAGACAGAATTTAGTACCGGAGGAATGGCTTTATTGCTGTGATTACACCTGAGCATGTGGTTTAGGAGCCTTTGGGAATGGCTTGTGGGAAGAAAATAGAAAGGTTTGGGGATGCAAGATGAAAAAGTAGTGCTGGCATGCCTTATGCTGTTCTGTATGGGAGATTCTGATCAGAACTCAGACCAAAAGGCTGATGGAAATCCTACCTGTAAAGAGCAGGCTTGGGAGATTTCTGCTGGGATAAAGGACTGCACTGGCTGTTAACGTCCAGGTGATATGAGTTATAGCATGGCAGAAAGTTTGTATGCAGGTTGTGTTCAGAGCCTTTGCCTGAGACTGAGATTAAGAGTGATGGACTAACCAACCTTGCAGAAGAGGTTTCAAGGCAGTTGAGTATGAAGCATTGGCATGGCTATTGTTCGGGGCTTTTAGCCAAATCTACGTTAAGAAGCAAGATGAAGAGCCCAGGAGAAGGATTTAAAACACTGTGAGTTAGGCCAAAAAGGAAGCTCCAATAAAACTGCAAACTGCAAAGATAGAGCAGAGATCTTGTTTGCTAAGAAGGAACAGAATAGAAATGATGAGCTGGGGGCAGCAAAAGAAGCAGCAGAACTCCACCCTCTGCAGCCCCAAAATCGCAACCGTGAAAGACTTTGCTTTGAGAAGAAAGGCCTAGAACATTATGTTCCAGAATGGCAGCGACCACACCATATTCCAGAATGGTAGTGGCATGGACAATTAGTTCATGAGAATTGGACTCAGGGTGCTGAGAGATCCAGCCACTTAACCCCTACAGCCAAGAGAGGAAAGCCTCGCAAATGCCCCAGCTGGCAGCAGATCTTGGCATCATGCATGTGGTGCTCATTTTAGGTGCGTGGAGAATATAAGAAATGTGGAGTAAGGAAAGCTCCCACACGGACCTCAGAAGAAAGCTCAGAAGGCAGGCAATATGCCTGAGAGGGCAGTGTGAAGCTGTGAGCATGAAACGCAAGTGCAGTGGGAACCCCAGGAGTTTGGAAAAGGCAGGAATGTGGGTCATCTAAGCAAAACTGCATGGAGGGAGCAAAGCAAGCCTATGAGACAAGCCATGGGAACAACCACCACCTGAAGTGCTCTAGAGACGGCAGTCTAAGCCCTTTGGAGCTCACAACTTGCAGACTGCCTCGGATGATGCACATACATATACAGGATTTAATGCTTGCCTTGGCGGCAAACACTGGTAGATTTTGACTTGCTTTGGTCCCATTCCTTTGTACCCTCATTTGTAACTTTTGGAATGGAAATGTTGGAAGTGTTTAACTTTGTTTTCATTTGTAGAGAGGCTCACAGCTAAGAGTTTGTCTTATTTTTCAGCAATGCTGAGACTATTAGGACTTTGGCAACTCTTAGAGACGGACTCAATGCCTTTTGTATAAAGGGATGTTCATGAGTCTTTAGGGAGCCAGGGGCCGAAATAGTATGGTTTGTCTACATGTCTCCCCAAATCTTCATGCAGTCATGAGGGCAGGCTTTTAGATTTTGTGATAATGCTGGGAGTATGGGTGTAAGTGCTAGGGTGTACAATATAAAGGACAGAAAGAAGCTTGCTACTCCTTCTCCTTAGTTGTTGATTTTGATGCCTTCCGCAGGCATGAACTGTAACCCTTCTGCCATGCACCCTGCCTTAGATTATGGACGAAAACCTCTGCCAACTGTGCACTAACCTCCTTTACAAAATAAATAAAATGGGACCGGGGATATAGCTCAGTGGCATAAGCGCCTGTGTGGCAAGCTCAAGGTGTCCCGAGTTCAATTTCTGGTACCAACAAAACAAAACGAAAACAAAATAAAATAAAATGTATACTGAGCTAAAGAAGTTTTCTCTTAAGCAACTTAGAATCTTACTGTACAACAGCTTTTCACTCTAATTTCAAATATGCCCAGGTCTCTTCATCTAGAACCCTTCAGTTCCAAAGTTCTTTCCAGCCTCCACCTCCTTGTACTGTTTTATTGCTCAACTCCCCAGCCCCATGCGCCCGAACCTGAGACCTTTGTGGGGTGCTGCCAATGCTTTTATTCAGCTGGTGTTTACTGTGACATTTATAAACTGTGCCAACTGAATATCATCTTAAGAGTCTCTTCTAAGTTCAGAGAGTAACATCCTACCCTGATTTTCTTTCTTCCCTTGTTTCATTTTTTGTCACATTTCCCTCTGCACTTTAAGGCTGGTTTAAGCACTAAGTCCTTCCCAATGCTCATCCTCTCTGTCAGGCAGATACCCTAGTAGCTTCCACCCATCAGGTATGCAGACAACCCCCAAGCATGGATGCCAGCCATCTGATGCCGCCAGCTCTTCCCAATCTCATATTGCATTACTAGCTGTTGCGAGCCCTTTACTTCACACAGGCTTGCCTAACTAAGAGTTCCTGCTGGTAGAAAGCCTCTAACAATTAAATGTACCAACTTCTAGTTAGTATTATCAAGTTTACCTATAAAATTGTACCCAACCACCTTTTCCAAAATCTGCCAAATTATGGTTCTGAAGAACTTCTCGCTGGGGCTGGGGATACAGTTCAGTGGCACAACGGCCTGCCTGGGAAGTGCAAGGTCCTGAGTTCAATTCCCAGTACAGGAAAAAAAAAAAAAAGAACTTCCCACTGTACACAGAGAAGAGGATGTTTTTAATTTGTTAATAGTCTTTGGGTTATACTCCACTGAGGGTACAGTACAGTGGTAAACAATCAGAATTTAAATATATTAATGAATTAAAAGGACAAAGAAAAACTGAAAAAAGCAACACTGTTTGAAATATACACTAAAAAGTCTTTATCAAGCAATGTATTGATTTTGTATTAATCCACACAATTTAAAAATTTCTCAGTGCTAGGAACTGAACCCAGGGCCTTGTACATGTAAGCAGGCCAGTGACTACCACTAAGCTATTTCCCCAGCCTTTACTTTTTGAGTCAGGGTCTCACTAAGCAGACTACGCTGTCCTCAAACCGTTGATTTTTCTATCTAAACCTCCTGAATAGCTGGGATAGCTGAGTACCATGGCACCTAACCTACAATTCTTTTTTTTATTCATGAAAACATTGCTTCAAAAATAAAGATTATTTCAGAGATTAAAGAAAAGACATAGCTAAGTATAGCAGTGTACACCAATAATCCCAACACTCAAGAGGCTGAGGCAGGAGGATCATGAGTCCTAGGCCAGCCTGGGGTATATAGACCTGTCTCAAAATACAAAACAAAAGATATATTTACACTGGTATTTTGAAAGAATAATAAAGAAATGAAAAATGATCGTAAGATTTTGTCATGAAACAGTAAAGTATTAGAAAAGCAAGTTTTTGTTTTTGAAGAGTAATATATTATTTTTTAAGAGCTTCTCTTAAAAACTCAAATGGAGGAAGAGCATTTTTTAATCAATACTCCAAAGCTTAAGCAACCCACAATGCCATCAATGCACATAATAAAAAAAGCATCAGCTTGAATACAGTATAAAAAAGTTAACTATTTCGCAAGTTTAACACCAACTCAGGCCTCCTTCCAAGCTCCAACTGTCAAATGTTTGCAGAACATTTCCACCTACACATCTTAAAGGGAATTCAACTTCACCTGGATTAACTATTTCCCTCGAGACTGCTCATCTCCACTCCCTATCTTAGTGGGCCAGCGCTGAGAAGGGGTCTTTTATTTTTCCACTTCATCACCTGTTAAAACAGGAGTAATAATGCTATCTACTACAAAAGCATGTTGTAAGGATTAATTAAACGAAATCAGGTAAAGTTCTCAGTGAAGTGCTTGTTAAATAAAAAATAGTATGTAAAAGCGAGCTAACATTACCTAAGAACAAGTCCCTCAATCTAGTGATCTCAGCATGCAGATAATGATTAAAAGCAATCACTGCCTTTACTTTCCACATGCCTATTCCTAGAAATTAGCTTTCTGGCAAGTTCAGTGAGCCCATCCCGCACTTTAGTGTGACTAATATGTCAGATAAATAGCACGCTAACTAACAAACAAAGACTTACCACATAGCACTGAGCTCTGCACTGGTGATGCTTACATTAACAGTTTCTAAAAGTTTAACCTTAGTTTATCCTTAGTTTGTCTTTCAGTGGACGATCTATAAAAATGATACAACTTAATTTTGAAAAGCATACCTTTTTTCAGCTCTTACTTTCTTCCCACAGTGAGAACATGTGTACATGTTGTCACCTTCTAAAGTGTCTTTAATAGTAACTTCATCAAGAGATTCCTGTGAGTAAAACCACATTTAAAATTTCACATTATTTGTAACATGTAAACATACCAAAGTGGTACTGACAGTTTGGGCAGAATGTAGAGGAAAGCCAATTTGTTTTAAAAAGTGAATTCTTAATTTTAGTAAAAAGTTTTCCTTTTTATGAATCTTACTAAAATAGGGAATAAAGTAGCAGAATAGAAGAAAATACATGAAAAATGCTGGTTTCCTTCAAGATGACAAACCCACTATAAATAAAGAGTTAAATGTACATCCAAGTATGGAGGCACATTCCAGGAACCCTTGAACACTGGGAGGCTGAACTAGGGGTATCGAAATTTTGAGCCCAAAGGAGGCCATTTAAAGACTTTCTGAGATCTTGCCTCGAAATAAGAAATAAAAAAGGGATGAGGATCCAGCTCAGCATGGAGGCCTGGGTTCAGCCCTCAGCACTACAAAACATATGAGGAAACAATAAAAACCATAAAAAGTCATGTACACTATTACTCACATAAATGTTCTTCATATCAGCCACCTGGCACCTCACGGTATAAAACTCTTCAGCAGTTTGACTGACATGTTCACAGTCCTGGTCGAATAGGCAAAAATTAGTAATTTGTTATAACAAACTAAAACAGTTTTCCAAAAAAAAAAATTAGGTATAATACTCACCAAGGATACAACGTTGTTTGTAATTACACCTCCAAATAAACTTTTGACAGTATTTTTCTTTAATATAAAACAAACAAAAGTCAGTAATGAAAATATAGGCAAATCTATATAAATTTCAGAAAAATGTCACTATTCCAGTACTAACCAGTTCTGGAGACATTTCTTCAATTTTAGTAATCAGATCAGTAAAGAACTCTGTCATATCTTTCTGCTCGCCAGTATTCAGAGGCTGCTTATCCATTGTGTATGTTTTACAGAAAGGTCTGGGATTATATGCTTTGCACTCACTCTCCTAAAGAAGAGCAAGGAGAAAATAAAAGATTCTATCAAATAAAAGAAAATAGCCACGACAAGGTTCTTAAATGAATAAACAATAAAAACAACTAAGCAGGTCATAAATCCAAAAAGTTTTAAAATACTATCAGTACTCTACTTTGGTTTTCATGGCATTTTCAACTTAATGACTGTGGTGCCAGAACATGCTTACATTAACCTCATGAACCTACTATTTTAGCTGAGTGTGACGGCACATGCGTATAATCTCAGTACTCTGGAGGCTGAGGCAAAAGGATTGCCTAGAAGTTCTAGGCCAGTTTGGGCTATATAGTGAACTCAAGGCCACCCTGAACTATATATAGTAAGACCCTATCTTAAAGCACAAACACAAACGCGCACACAGACACACACACACGCACACACACGCACACACACAGACACACACACAGACACACACGAAACCAAACCAAGCCCCCCCCCCCCAAAAAAACAACTAATATTTTTAGGCACTAGAATTTCTAGGAAAGAATTAGGGACTTGAAGGATTCAGATTTGTATTCTAAAGCATAAAATACAAAGCTTCAGGCTAAATACAATTTTTTATAGATCCAAATTTCACTTGCTAGTTTTTTTTCCCACTTACTAGTTTTTAAAAAGTCGTTTAAAATAGTTTTTCTGTTTGTTGGTTCAAATGAAAGGTACTAGCTCTCTTAAAAAGGATATTAAAAACAGAATGGAAGGATGACCAAGGACATCTTTTAAGTGTTAAAAAAAATCAATCTGTCCTTACTAATCATTAGAAGATGAAAAATACAAGAACATAACATAAGAACATAATCTTTGTCCTCAAGACTATAATAGGTAACATGGGAAGCTTCAACACAAGAGTTAAAACAATTGATGAGTCTGCAGGATCTCTGGTATGTGACAGGGAGCAAAAACCAAGCATAACAGGAAGAAAACGAAGAGTAGGTACAGTACAGTAAGGTACAGTACAGTAAGGCAAGCAAGAGAAATGGCATAATTAACTGCACAGGCAGCAAAGCAACAGGGTAGTGGGCTTCACAGGGCTTACAGTTATTGGAAGTGAACTAGATATGGAGGAAGAACAGGACAGGAGGCTGAGGCAGAGGTAAAATCACAGAAGATATGTGCAAATTGATAACTGAATACTGTTCTGTTCATAACAAAAAACCACTGAAGAATTTTAAGCAGAAAATTAGCATTCTATGATTTGCTATCTTTTAAAAAGACTGATCATTTTTTAACTTTGGAGGTGAGAATTAAGAGGAGCAAAGGGCCTGAGTTCGATCCCCAGTACCGCAAAAAAAAAAAAAAAAAAAAAAAAAAGAGGAGCAAAGGGAAATCAGGAAGCTGCAGGCATAAAAGAGGTGAACCAAAAAAGGGAAAAGAAATACACGGAAGTCTTCACAAAGCTCAAACTAGCAATGTATTTAACGTGGGAGGTGATTGTGAAAAGCCATTAGAACAAAGACAGATAATACAAAATTCAATTTGAAAAATAAAAGTATGTAAGTTAAGAAAGTCAGTACAAACAAACCCTATGTCAAAGGATGTATCTAGTTTTCTCTCCATGATTCTCAAACATACCATTAAATATGTAAACATTTTCTGAAGCTCCAGTAGAGTGGTTTTGTGCTTCATATCTTCCGAATACTGGAAATCAAGAAAAAATGTTTGATCAAAACACACTGAAGGTATTAAATTGGACTGTTCTAGCAAACAAAGTCTTACAATGTGCTTAACACTAAATCTATTTTCATCCTTATACCTGTATGTAGGAAAATACTTTTTTTAATTTTTTGGTACCAGGAATTGAACTCAAGACCTTGCACTTGCCAGGCAGGCACTTGTGCTGCTGAGCTAGATCCCTGGCCAGGAAAATACTCTTCATTTCATTTCTTCTTTAGCAATTACAGCATTAAAAAATTGGAATACTATTTTCATTATAATAAATATATCATGTCTGGAAATTGAAGAGAGATCTTAAAAATATTGTTTTGTAGATTAACCGCCAATACAATGCAGATTTGTAAGAATGCGAAAATGAAGAACATCAGATGTGTGCAATAAATGGTCTTTCATCACCATCTAATCACATTTTTACTTTTTTTGAAAAACTACATCTTTAACACTAATGGCTAATACTGGTTAACATCTTTGAAAACCATTTAAACATTAAAATATCAACAACAGAGTTAGATAGCTGGCTAGACTCATTCACTAATGACTTTGTACTGAACATCCAGCGTTATGTAAGAAATCCATACATATTTCCAAGAACTTACTATATATACTCTATTCTCACTGTAGTATTAAAATAAATCCATGAGGTAGGTATTAGTGCACTTAAAAATTACTACCTGTCTTAACGTTAAGCTCTGGTAGAATAGTGGGACAAAAGCCCTCTCATATACCAGGAGTATAAACCAATATTACAGGGAGTGAAGTAACTGAGTCTACTGTTTAGGACCCTACAATCAAACTGAGGTCACAGAGTAATAACTAAAATTGAGATCTGTTCAGCAAATAGTTAGTATTTCTATGAAGGTACAAGAGGAATTAAAGGAAATCAAGAAATTGGCAAAAATAACTATAGTATATTCCTAATACGTTAGATATTTAGCAAACAAAAACAAAAATAGATGTTTAATATATCTTGAAATTATAAAAATAATTACATAAAATGACATTTTCCAACATATAACAGATCTGACATATGCAAACTTCTAAGTCAGCATAAAAAAAATGCAGGAAAATGACCTACATTTGTATTTCTTGTTATACAGAATAAATCATTAACTGGCTAAACAAAATTCTTTAATATCAATCAAAAACAAAAAAATTTACTCAATGTGCAATTCCTACATAAATATCCTACAGGGGCTGGGGATATAGCTCAGTGGAATAAGCGCCTGCCTAGCAGGCGCAGGGTCCTGAGTTCAATCCCCAGTACCACCAAAAAAAAAAAAAAAAGAAACATAAATATCCTACAAATACATGTTTTCACTACTGGAAAAAAAAAATGTGCACACCCCATTAGCATGGCCATTATTTTAAAAAATACAGAAAAAAACAGAAAATGGCAAGTGTTAGTGAGAACATGGAGAAACTGTACAGTTCCAATGGGAAGGTAGAATTGTACAGCCACTGGGGAAAACATATGGTGATTCCTCGAAAAATTAAACATAGAATTACGTATGACCAAAAATACCAATTCTAGGTATTTACCCCAAAGAAGTAAGAGCATGGACTCAAACAGGTACTTATGTACCCCAGCTTCTAACAGTTTTTTAAGAGCCAAAAAGCAGACGCAAACCAACTGTTATTCAACAGATGAATAAGCAAAATATGCTATGTATGTATATAAAAAAAGAAATACTATTCAGGTGTAATGAAGAAAGCTGACATGTTATGACATGGGTGAACTATAAAAACATGTTAAATAAAAATTAATTACTAATAGTCACAAAAAAGAATAAACACTGTATGATTCTACTAAAGTATAGTTTATTATTATTACCACAATTGGAATAAGTATAGCTTAAAAATTTCCATGAACCTTAGAGAAGTAAATAATAAAAATAATCAAAGATCAAAAGCATGAACTTCTGAAGTAAGATGTCCATTTCTACTCTTTAAGACATTTCTTTAAGAGAAAAATTTCTAGTGGCTGGGCATGGTGGCACAAGTCCATAATCCCAGGTCTTGGGAGGCTGAGGCAGGAGGATTGCTGCGAGTTTGAGGCCAGCCTGAGCTACATAGAGAGTTCAAAGCCAGCTTGAATTACATAGTGAAATCTTGCCTCAAAAAGACCCCTTCCCCAAAATCTGTATGTCTAAGTACATTTTTAACTAAAAACAACACTTAGGAGAGCTATTCAAAATTAGTACATCTTCGCTGGGTGTGGTGGCACACACCTGTAATCCCAGCACTCTAGAGGCTGAAGACAGGTGAATCACTAAAATTTTGAACCCAGCCTGAGCTGTACAGTGAGTTCAAGGTCAGCCTGAACTACACAGGGAGAGCCTGTCTCAAAAAACAAAAACAAAAAATTAGTACTTTTCAATGTCCTTTCTGTTGTCATTAATTCCTAATAATGTGATAGCTGAAATGTTAGTAATGTGAGGAAGAAACCCAAAATGTCCATATCACTATCTATAAATAAAAGCACTGAAAATATGCTTCTATGAACTACACTGGTTTTATAAAATTATGCAGATGGGTCCACCACATTTTTATTTTGTTTTTCATTATTATTTGTGTTTTGAGACACGGTGTCATTAAGCAGTTCAGGCTGCCCTTGAATATTATGTAGCCCAGGATGGCCTCGAACTCAAGGTGATCCTCCTGCCTCAGCCTCCCAAGTGCGGGGATTACAGATGTGTACCACCATGCCTACCTAGAGTTTCAATTTTTAAGGTGAAGAAAATTCTACCTTAGCAGTGAAGACGGCCTGTCTTGCCTCAGGTATCATGTAAAGCTGCTGAATAGTGGAAGCCAAATAACAAGTAGCTCCAAGGTTAGTGAGACCAACAAATCTACACTCTGCACGGACATCTTCATGAGGCCAATAGTCCCACTTATATGGTGCATGGGCTGCTGAAGAAAGAGGGAGAGAAAATATCCCCCAAACAAACTATTAAACATAACGTATCTTGCTTTTATTAATAAGCATTTGCTCTACTACTTATCCCGTTTATTTAGAACATTATACACTGAAAAATTAAAATTAGGTAAGAACACATGCTAAAATGAATTTATGTTCAGAAAATTCAAACAGTAGTGAAAATTTCATTTTACTTGACACTTTATCAAAAAATTTCAAGGTGGATTTAAAATACCATGCAAACACTGTTCACACTTGATTTTTGAAAAGAAGTTTACCATTCTAGTTAATAGTTTGTCATATAATTTATAATGTTAACGTGTATCAAGAATGGCTTCTTTCTAATGCCCTCCAAAATCTCACTTCTCTGTTCAAAATTGAGAAAGATTAAGGAAGAGTGCTTACACTGCATGTGTTGTGCCATAACCCAGTTGTGTATAAGCCTGTAGTTCTCAACAGAACCTTTTACCATCTCTACTAATAAATCATAGGCAGCAGCTCTTGAAGAATGTGATTTGCACTTTGGCTGTTGTCGATCTTTCAGACTGGGCAACAAAAAGAGGAGGTTGAAGATATCTCTTAAAAATTCCTGGAGAGGAAAACAAAAAGTCAGGCATGTCACCTAAACTTGGTTGTTAACTACTTTTCCAAATGCATCAAATAATATATAGAATAACCTAGAGTATAGGACTATCTACAATTTACTAAAGAGACTATCCAAAATCTTACAGCAGTATCACACACTAGCATCTCAAAGTTACAAAATTCATCTAAGAGAAAACAGAATGGGTGAAGAATTACCTTTCTTCTGTCTTCTCTGTTGATACCTAACAATGCATTCTTACATATTATTCACGTACACTGCTGCTACTTGCCACTCTAGTAGGACAACAAAATTTTTTCAGGTCTCATTACTCCCTATATGCGTTGTCAACAAGTGCTACAGGTAGCTACTCATTTAGTTAACTTTCTGATTTCATTCTACCAAAAGCAGCAACTTACTCATTCTGAGCACTTGCTAAGTGAAAGGTACTACTGAAAGGCCCCAAATAAGCAAGAAAGGTTAAGAATCTTGCCAACAATCACACAGTAGGCAGATGTCAAAGTAAGGATTCAAGACATCAGATGCTTAACCTCTGTAACACTTAAGTTCAAACTGAAGTAACAAGGCCCTGGGTACAATACCAAGCATAAAACAAGAATAAAAAGGGAAAACAGGGCAGTAGGGAGAAAGAAGAGGGGAGGAGAGAGAAGGAAGGGAGAAAGAAGAGTGAAAAAAAATGGGATGAACAAGGAAGAGAAGGGGAGAGAGAAAGGAAGAAAAAGAAGAAGCAGGGTTTACCATGTAACCTGAATTGTTTTAGAGGAATCAAAGTTCAGGTCCCCATCCTAACTGTAGTTCTTGTTAATTCAGTCTGCTTGAAAAATTTGTTGTTGGCTTATCTTTTCCATTTATTCTTTCTTAATTGCTATTTGCTATTTTACTTATTTTCCTAGGTAATATCACAAAGTATGACCAATATACTGCTCCAGAGTACAAACCCTCTTGGGGCTTTGCACAGAAAAAATGTAAAGAGCAACACTGAAATATTCCTACCCTTAATAAGGCTGGAAATTTGATTGGTAAACAGTTCCCTATGATGATATAAAACTTTCCCTAAGTGATAAAGGTGGCTCAATGTACCTCAATGTATAGGTAGTTATTGTTAACATCTATTTTCCCTTTAGGAGTCTAAATTTGATAAACTGGTCAATTATGTAAGTACTGTGTGTCTGTATGGTCTACTGCATGAGAAAACCCAAAACTCCTAAGTTTATGAGCGGTTCTCTACTAGATAACACTTCAGATACTTAGCCACATTCTTTCCTAGAGGAATTAAGGTGTTGTTTTTCTGTTTCTTGGTTTTTAAGTTTTTTTGAGACAGGATCTCATTGTGTAGTCTAGGCTGCTCTTGAACTCACTATATGGTCCAGGCTAGCCTTGAACTCACAACAATTCTCCTGCCTCAGCCTCCCAAGTGCTTGGATTACAGGTGTGCGCCACTATGCCCAATGATACAGTATATTTAAAGCATTTTATCAAAAATAGTAAAACCATACTTGAATGATGTTTTTAAAATTCTTGAGTTCATTCAGAAAGCAGGCATCTATTTTTAGAACATATCTATTTGATAAATCACAATAAAGCTATTTTAGTAAACATCATAGGAAGGAGAACCTAGTTAAATCACTAATGAAGAATATTAAACAGAGTTTTGGTGACAGACTGCAGTATAGCTTTTGATATGTAATTTGGAAGAAATTCAAAGAAATAAAAAACACTGTTGGGGCTAAGGATGCTGTGCAATAGTAGACTGTTTGCTTAGCATTTCAGAGGTCCTGGGTTTAACTGTCAAAATGACAAAGAGAGAGAAACACAAAATTACCATGAAAACAATACCTCACTTCTATTTTACGTATTATATAAATAGGATTTCTCAGAATTTATACTCATAAAAATATGAAGCAGGAAAATAACTAAGCTTGTTGTTCTAGCTGAGTACTGGCCTACAGCTTTATGAGTAAGCCCGTCTCATACACTTTCAGTATGATTTCCTTTTCTAGTATTTCCTATTAATTAGGCAAAACTTAAAGTATACTTATATTGCTTTGATTTCCATTTCTTACAAATAAGTATAATGTAATGATGATTTAGTTTGGAAGGAGCTTTGGACAATACTATGGCATCACAAGAAATAAATTATGATTTTGTTATAAACAAGTATAATAGATGAATAATAAGATGTTCAAAAAGTTTTTACACTTTTGGCTTGGAATCCACTTTGTATGAGAACAGAATAGCTACCACTGCTTTTTTCTGTGTTCTTATTGTATGGAATATTGTTTTCCACCCTCTAGTTTCAGTCTATGAATTTCTTTTTGAACTGTCTCTTTTATATAGCATATTGTTGGATCTTGCTTCTTGATCCATTCTGCCTGTTTCTTCTGAATGGTTAATTGTGACAATTCAGGTTGACGGTTGTCGATATGTACCGACCCTTGTCATGTTATTTTCCTGTTGTTGGTTCCTCTTTTTCTGTCTCCTTAATCCTCCTTAACTCTTTCTACAATGTCCATCAGAATACTCTGGAGTATTGGTTTGGTGGTCAGGAATTTCTTCAAATGTTCTTTGTCATGGAAGTATCTTACTTCTCCATCAATTTTTAAAGATAGTTTTTGCAGGTTATGTCAATCTGGGTTGGAGGTCGTTTTCTTTTAGGGCTTGAAATACTTTTCTCTAAAATAAACTTGACTTAAGGGTTCATGTTGAGAAGTCTACTCTGATTCTGAAGGGCTTCTCTTCATAAGCGATTTATTTCTTTTCTCTAACAGCTTTTAATATTCTGTTCTTGTTTTGTATTCTGGAATATTGACTATTACATGCCTTGGTATAGATTTTTTTGGATCATGGCTAATACACCTCATTTATCTGCAGGCCACATTCTTTTTCCTCGCTTGGAGGTTTTCTGTGATGACTTCTTTTTTTTTTTTTTTTTTAATGCCATTTGTGCTATCTCCTGCTTTTTCACTGACTTTGATCAATCTTATGTTATTCTTTTTTTTTTTTTTTTTGCGGTACTGGGGATCGAACTCAGGACCCTGCACTTGCTAGGCAAGCGCTTATTCCACTGAGCTATATCCCCAGCCCCTATTCTTATCTTATTCTTCTTTGCATAATGTAGGAGCTGCTGGATTGAGTTTTCACGGTCCCTTGCTATTTAAGAAACCTTTCTTTTCACGATCACTAACTACAATCCTGTTTTCTATACTGATATCCTCTCCTCAAACTGGCTCACCCTAATATATACACTTTCAATGGATATCTGTTTCAATCTGTTCCATAGATTCCATTTCTTTCTTTCCTATGTTGGAGTATTCATGTTTCCATCATATCTTAAGCTCTTATATATTTTTTCTGTATCTGCTTTAGAGTAACTAAACATATTTTTCATTATGGTAACCAATATCAGTCAATAAAATTGAAGACGTAATTGAAAATGTACCAACCAAGAAAAGCCCAGGCCCTGATGGATTCAATGCTGAATTGTACAAGAATTTATAGAAGACTTAATGCCACTACTTTTCAAACCTTTTAATGAAATTGAAAGGGAAGCAATGCTCCCAAGTTTATTCATGGAAGCAAGCATTATCCTGACATTAAAACCAGAGAAGAATCCAATCAGAGAAAGAGAACTACAGGCCAATCTCACTACTGAACACAGATGAAAAATTTCTTAATAAGACACTAGCAAACAATGCAGCAAATCATCAAGATTATACATTATGACGAAGGATCATTCATCAAAGAGATGCAAGGATGGCTCAACATATGCAAATTAATAATACACCATATTAACAGAACCAAGGCCAAAACTATACGATCATCGCAACAGATGCAGAAAAAGCATTTGACAAAGGCCAATAATTGTTCATGATTAAAAAAAAAAACTATAGAAAGTTGGAATACATGGTCTTTATCTCAATCAGATAAAAGCCATTAGTGAAAAACCAACAACCAACATCATACTAAATCGACAAAACCTGAAAGCTTTCACTTTAAAATCAGGAACAGACAAGGATGTCCAGTGTTACCACATTTTTTCATATACTTTCTGGAAATAGCCAGAGCTATCAGACAAGAGAAAGAAATAAAAGGAATAAGGATAGAGAAATAAGAAGTTAAATTAACATCATTTGCAGATGACATGATACTCTACATAGGAGACTACAAAAACTCTACTGCAAGACTTCTGGATTTAATGACCAAATTTAATACTGTAGCTGGATACAAAGTCAACACTCAAAAATCAACAGCCTTCCTGTACATGAATAATAAACACTGAGAGAGAAACTAGGGAAACATCACCTTTCACAATAAAAAATCAAACACTTAAGAATCAATCTAATGAAGGAAGTAGAAGACCTCTACATATTGAAAATAGTACTCTGAAAAAGAAGATTGAACAGACTATCAGAAAACAAGATATCCCTTGTTCTTGGGTAAGGACAACCAATATAGTGAAAATGGCCATACATGCAAAAGTGTTATATAGATGTAATACAATCCCAATAAAAATTCCAACAGTATCTCACAGAGCTCGAGAAAATAATCCTAAAATTAATTTAGAATCAGAAGAGGCCTAGAATGGCAAAGACAGTTCTAGGCAACACAGGCAAGGCAGGGGGCATAACAATGCCTGACTTAAAATTATACTACAAAAATACTGTGATAAAAATAGCATAGTGGCAAAGAAACAGACCCAAAGATCAATGGACAGATTAGAAGATGCAGAAACAACTCCAAATGCACTCAGTCACCTTACCTTTGCAACAGAGCCAACAACTTCACTGAAAGATAGCCTCTTTAATAAATGTTGGGAAAACTGGTTTTCCACATGCTAAAGATTAAAGCTAGACCCGTATCTTGCACCATGTACTAAACTGAAATCAAAATGGATCAAAGATCTAAATACTCAAACAGAAACACTAAATCTGCTGGAAGGCAGAATAGGTAGAACTATTGAAGAGATTAGCTTAGACAAAGACTTTATGAACAAACCCCCAATCACACAGGTACTACCACAAAATAACAACTGAAATCTCATCTATATGACACTCATGTTTAGAACAGCTCAGTATGTAACAGATAAATCTTGGAAACGGCCCAAATGTCCATCAACCAAGGAATGGAGAAAGATGTGTGTCTTGGTTTCTTTTTTCTCCTTGCTGAGACAAAATATCCAATACTCAAAATGGAAGGAAAGAAAGGTTTATTTAGCTTACACTTTGGGGAGGTTTCAGCCCACATTTGGCCGGTTCTGAGGCACAGTGGCACATGTCAGAGGGCAAACGTTCATGGCAGCAGAGCACACCAGAAACAACCAGCAAAAGGGAGGAATGGCCGACAAACTGCCTCTTTCTACCTCCCTTACACAGTAAACAGCCTACCCCCACCCAGGGCGTGTGTAGCAGTCACATAATCTCCATGCCCTCCTCTTCCACAGGCTCAGGATGTGTACAAAGTAAGCACCCTGGCTTCCTGCTGAGTCATTCAGCCAAACCTCTAGAATCCCCAAGTTGACACAATGTATCAACCATAACAATGTGGCTTTTAAAAAACAAACAAGGGAGTACTATTACTCAGCCATAAAGGATAAATTTGAGACATTTCTAGGTAAATGGAGACATCTTGAGACCATACTTTCAAGTGAAATAAATTTGAAACATTTAAATACCACATTGGTTCTCTGGTATGAGAAACAAAGTGTAAATAAGTTCCAAAATGTATAATAGACATTGGGAAATGGGAAGAAAATGTTCAATTGTAAAGGGGAACTGGGGAAGGGGCAAGGGAAAAAGAAGGAAGGGAAAAGAAAAAAAAATGAGAAAAGACGGAAAAAAACGGAAACAAACTTTTATAAATAAGGAGGGGAAAGCCAGGCATGGTGATGCACACCTATAATCCTAGCTCCTGGGAGGCTAAGGCAGGACGATTGCTGGAGTGTGAGGCCAGCCTGGACTACAAAGTGAGCTCAAGGCCAGCTTGAACTACATAGTGAGATCGTCTTAAAAAGACAAAAAGGGCTGGGGACAAAGCTATATCCCTGGCCCTGAAAACATTTTAGAAATTAATTTTATTAGTACATTTTACATACTCATGATAATGTTGATCATAGGGAATTTGTACCTATACATGGTATGTATTGATTCTTCTTTTTTCTCCATTCCCCTTCCCTTCCTCCAACCACTCTTCCCTTGGGAAGTTTAAGAAAAAAAATGTAGCAAAGTAAATTTTCACAAGGAAGATCTTATATATTTTGAAATTGATGTTGATAGTAAAGTTTCTGTACCACTCAGATTCCCTTAATTAATAGAGAAACATGATTTTATCTTTAAAAACACTAATTTCAACAATTCTGTGGATACATATAATTTATAAATACTTAAAACTTTAAAATGCTACAAATTTAAAAAACTTACAACTCTGATAAGGCAAGGAAGTCACATTATTTACAAAACATCTGAGTAATAAAATGTGTGCACTGTTTTCAACTCATCACTGTATATATTTTGATTAAGTACATTCCAGATATTATTTAATCAAAACTTCAAAACCTTTTTAAAAACTGTAAAACTAATTGCCATGATCTAAATGATTTTGTCTCCTCAAATTCCTATGTTGAAACCTCCTAACCAACGTGTATCAGGAGACGGGTCTCATGAGAAACAGCACCAAAGAGGCCGGGGACATAGACTTTTGTTTTACACTACTGTTACCATAAAAATCAGTAATGTTGGGCTGGAGGTTTAGCTCAGTGGTGCAGCGCCTAGCTGGCATGGGTGAAGTCCTGAGTTTGATTCCTAGTACTCAAAAAACCCTCACAAAAAACCAAAACAAAATTATGTTCCTATTTTGTGATAAAGTTACACATCTGTTCATATACAAGATTTCAACTAGTAAGTCTGTAGATCTAATTATGCCACTGAGTGTAACGGAAAGAATAAAAGTCCTAAAACACAGCGGAAGAGTCGTGACCACTGGCGGCACTGTACATTAGCACAGCTACAGAACTGCCACACAATCCAACAGTTCCACTGAAGGGTACACACTGCCAGGAAACAAAACCAACATGCTGAAGAGACACCTGATGGCCAGGCATGTGGTGCACACCTGTAATGCCAGCACTCTGGAAGGTTGAGCCAGCAAAACACCAAATTTGATCCCAGCCTGTGCAACTTAGTGGTTTAGAAGATCTGCCTCAAGATTAAAAAAAAAAAATTTAAAGGGCCGGGGATGCAGCTCAGTGTGAAGGCCCTGGGTTTAACATATAGTACTGTGAGAAGAGGGGGGAGTGAAGGGAAGGAGATAAAAAAGGGAGTGGGAGGACAGGAGAAAAAAATAAAAGACATCTACAATATCATGTTTACTGGAGTCCTATTCACAATAGCCAGGATACAGATAATGCGTAACTGTCCATCAACAGAGGAATGGATAAAGACAACATGGTATGAATACATAATGCAAAATTACTCAGCCACAAAAAACATTAAATCCTTCCACTTGTGAAAACATGAATGGACCTGGATATTATGTGAAGTTAAGCACAAAAAAAAAACACTCCATGATCTCACTCGTATGTGAATCTAAAAGAATTAGATTCAACTCAGACAAACTGAGAGCAGAGAGTAAAAGAATGGAAAATGTGGTCAACAAACTATAACCATATATAAAAACCCAAAATGAATTGAACTAGGATGTACTATAAATGTACAGTAAATTATAAAAAAAGAAATTGAGAGCAGTAGTGCACTCTATATCTCAAAAAGGTTGTCGGAAAGGAATCAATGTGCTCACTATAAAGAACTGATAAAGGTTTAAGATGATGGACATGCTACTTACTGAGTTACATAGTCCACAATGTATACATAAATACAGGTACTCTATCACATTATATTTCAGAAATATGTACAAATACTTTGTGTCAATAAAAAAACTTGGGAGGAAAAAAAAAATGGTTCCTGTGTGTGTGGATTAGGCAAAGCCCACAGAAAAATTTGCAGTCCAAATTTTATTTCAAGATCATTTAGTCTGTGCCCACACAACTGGGATTCTTTTAGTTAAGGCTTATACCAATAACCTCAATACAATAACTTTCCAAATCATAACAAAATTCCTTCAATGCAGGAAGTGCCTGCCAATGGCAAGGCAAACAAACCACTGGTACCAACAAACAAACATTTGTTGGTAAACTCATTAGACGTTTCAGAAATTCAATAAACACATTTCAGGTAGTCATTCGAAATGAGAAATGTGAAACCATTGTAACTTTGTAATGACTAGTTACTAATTGCATTGTGTAAATTTAGGATATTAATTTACAATTAAAAATTTTCAATCCTATAGAATCCATACCATTAAAATAAAGGTTATCTTTTTATATATAATAATAAGGACCATATACAGTAATAGGAACTTGTTTTAACATCCTAAAAATGAATGCACATTTTATATTTCCAAAGGGTCAACTTTTTGAAATTTTCTAAGTTTACCTTCTCTACTGCCAATTACGTTGCAGCAAATCTTGTGTTTAGACATTTTTTATGACTTAACATACCCATATACAATGCAACAAGAAAACACTTCAGTCATATTTTATATACACATTTGGGTATTTTAATACATACCTGTCCTTCTCTTGAAAATTTGAAGGGTGGTTTGTGTCTAATGACACTTGTTGCAAGCCTCAGGAGGCCTGTGAGCCCATCATCTTCTACATTACCATCTTGATGGTCAAGGATCTCTCTACTGCAAAAAAAACCAAAGAACACAAGTAAAACAAGTTTCCCTAATTGCATTCTTATCTTTTCTCAATAATATAATTGTGAATTTCAGGCTGTATCAAATTTTTAGTATCAAATTTTACCTCCGAATACAATCAGCCACATGTCTTGCCAAAGCATCCAGGTCAAGGAGTGTTGTCTTAAAAAGAAAATACAAAGTTCACTCACAGACTTTTATGTTTAGTACTATAGATTATGAAAACAAAAACCACTTCCTTATAGGTAAAAGAATTTGGTACTCCTGAATTTAATTAAATTACAAACTCTAAACATTTACTCTCATACATGTGAATTAATAAAATTACAGCTTTAAATGAATTATTAATAGCACTACAAAAAAGAATACAATGACTGCTGGTCACAAATTATGACAGTCACAGTAGAGGGTAAGGTTGGTTGTTTTCTTCTTTACCAAATTTACTGAGATGTAATTCACACACAATTTAAGCATTAAAGGTTTGTTTTTAACCTCATCTTTAATAATAAACTAGGCCTAAACAATATACTAAACTGGTAAATTTCAAAAACTTTAGTTTGCATTATAACCGGGAACAAAATCAAAACAGACTTCATAAAATAGAACTTAATTCAAAAGTGTATTAAAAAAGACCAGTGTGGCAGCACACTTCTGCAATCCCAGCAGGAGGATGTTCCTGAATTCGAGACCAGCCTGATATGCAGTGAAATCAAGGACAGCCTGAACTATATAGCAAGGCCCTGTCTCATCACCCTCCCAAAAATGACATTAAAAGAAACAAGACCTCTAAGAAGGAAAATAACTTTGTTGGGAACGTTTAGATTTGTTAAATTTTAAATGGGTAAACTTAGGTTTATAAAATTAAAATGATAATCTGGTATCATTATCTTAATAATAAATGAATTAAAACTTGGTCAGTATTAATTTTTAATTATTATTCTTCAAATGAAAAGTAGATCTTAAGAATTCAGATATAAAAGGTATAACTAACTACCATAGGATTTTTTTATTGTAAAGTTAAATTTATTTTCACTTAAATATTTAAAACATTAAGAGATGTTTTCGAATATAAATGGATCTTCATTTATTTCTTTTGCATTAACCCAGATGCATTTTAGCCTAAGTAAATATACATATACATAAACATATATGGAGACAGTCTGACAAAAATTTGTATATACACTTCAGGAAAAAAAAAATAGTACCATGTTTTGTCAATATGGTGTTATGGCGAACCCTGGAGGATGTCATGTACTACAGAAAATCCACTATACACTCACTGCTGGAGAAGATACTAAAAGTGTATGTGTAGCAATCTCAATGACCAAGGGTCTGCAACCAGCACTTTGCTGTACTAATAGGTGTCTGCAAGCTAATGGCCACCACTTTGAGCATCTCTGTAATCACAGAGGCTAAAGGTAACTTGTATTAATCTCATGATGTTTCAATAAATTTAGTATTAAAACATTTTTGTAAGTTTTTCTTTGCCAGAGGTAGTATGTATACATTTTGGGGCTAACTACATATATGAAAAATCAAGCCTTTATGTGGCAGGTTTGTCTTTGAAATATCCTTGTTTTAAGTATTTCTTTGAATAGAAATATTAAATTTTTTTGGGGGGGTGTCTTTTTGAGACAGGGTCTCACTGTGCAGTTCAGGCTGGCCTTGAGCTCACTTTTTAGCCCTAGCTGGTCTCCAAGTCGCAACAATCCTCTTGCCTCAGCTTCCTGAGTGCTGGGATTACAGGCGTGTGCCACCACACCCAGCAGAAATGTTACTTAGTATAAAAAAATTGGCCAACAAATATGGATGGTGTTTCTTTAGCTTAAAATTAACTTCAAATTTGAATTGTGGTCTTCTTTTACATATTCAGGACTCCAAAGTCATATACTATTATAGAGAGCTGTATAACAAATTTCACATTGGAAATAAAGTTTTACAACCACAAATTTTATTCAGAAGAGACAGAACACAACTTAAGAGGTAACAGATGAAGATATTTCAAGTAAGGTCTTAGTGAAAGTGAACAGACTTAAAACAGAAAGGAACAAATACAGTACAAAAATTATGATAGCACCACCTTGTTATAGACGAACAAAACAGCCCTCAATGTCGGGGAAAAGGGATTAGTGGTGACTGAACCCAGGGCCTCTACCCTGAGTTGTACTCCAGCCCATTACTATCTTTTTTAATTTTTTCAGACAGGTATGGCTAAGTTGCCCCAGCTGGGGTTAACCTTTAAATCCTTCTGCCTCAGCCCCCAGAGTGCTAGACCCACAGATATGTGCCACCATGCCCAGCTTAAGAGCCTGCCGAAATCATGAACATTCACAAGCATAATTTGTATCTATTAACAAGTTAATATATAATCTGAACATACCTGACTAGCATCCTTTATATGTATGTTGTCAACTAATTTGCATAACAACCAAAAGTACTCTTTACATCCAGGTTTTAACATTGGTTCTTCCTCATAATCATCTATCTATTAAAAAAAATACACTTTGTGAGAACACTTTAAAAACAACTTAAAATTACAATACATAAAGGAGACGATATAGACTTAGTGAAATATATTAAATCCCAAACTAAATTTTAAAATCTAACCAAAAAAAGAGTAAAAATCAAAATAGTTGCAAAATGGCCAGCATCAGAAATTTTAGAAAAATGTAATCACATTACTTGTATTTGGAAGGATGTAAGGAGAAAATAATGTAAGTCTTACAAAACATGTTATTTCTGAGATTTTAAATTTTTTACTAATGGGCTCTAGGTTTATTAGGTCACAGAATTCTTTCACCAGCTTATTATATATAACAATTAGAAAACCACACAGATTAAAAACATGCATACGTCACTGTGTGAATGAACAGCAACAAGATCATTGAGGGTTCTTTCATTCAGCTTATTAACACAAGGCCCAAAATCTAGTAAGAACAAATGTCATTTACAGAACAGAGCACAATACCCATGAGAGAGACCACACAGCTAAAACTGAAAAGCTTAGATTGTACTAATTGTAATGTAGACAGAAAGTACCACAACATTTTATTTTATTTTTGGTACTGTAAATCGAACTTGGGACCTTGCATTTGCCAGGCAAGCGTTTGTGCCACTGAGCTATATCCCTGGTTGATGTCATCTTATTTTATTTATTTGGGTTTTATTTGAGACAGGAGCTCACTATGCAGTCAGGCTGGCCTTGAACTCACTATGTAGCCTGGGTGGCCTCAAACTTCTGGTGATCTTCCCAAGTCAGTCTCCCGAGTGCTGGGATCACAAGCATGCACCACCAGGCCCAGCATTACCCAGTCACTTGAAAAGTGATGTAACTACTGTGCTATTTTCTAGGTAGAAACTACAGTCAGCAATCACAGTGATGTAGTGACATAATAAATGAGGCAAAGCAAATTACACAAATAGGAATCGCTCCTTAACAAAGTAAATCTTACCCTGAGAGGTTTGAGTGCTTGGGCATCAGGAAGAAATTTCAACAAAGTTGAGGCAGCCAAAAGCAGAAAAGAGCGATGGATTGAGTCTCCTCCATCCAGGCCCGACAGAGATAATTTATAGAGACCATTGCAGGATTCATGACGAACTGCAGTCTAAATGAAAAGGCAAATTCCAGGGACAGTCTAGATTAGTATTGAAAAGCTAACATTAATATGTGAACAGAAATAATTTCAGAATGCTTCTTTAGGAATATATTTTAAATCTTAACAATGTATTTTAAATACAACATTCTGGTCACACACACACGTATGTAAATAAATAACATGATCAAATACACTACCACAAAATATGCTTAATATAAATATACACATATATTAGAAAGTCTGAGTATGGCCATAAAAACAGAAAACCAAACAAGCCCAACAACAGACAAATACAAAAGGAGATTAAGGGAAGGTAATTAACAAGGTAGATATTAACAATAAGATAGGGACCAAATGTCATAAAGGTTACCTGGGACAGAGTCACAGCATGAACAAATACAGGATTCAATTCAGTCAAGATCCAATATAATACTACAAAAATATGTGACTTTGTGGCTAAGTATATATTAATAAACATATGTATATACAATTTCACTCATGAATATGGTCAGAGCAGTAGAGAAATACGGCTAGTAAGAGCTGTGGATATAGTGTGGTAATAGAGCACTGGGACTTAGTATGTGTGAGGCCTTTTGTTCAATCCCCAGAACCACAGAAAAAAACAATACACACACACACACACACGCACACACACACACACACACACACACACACACACACACGTATGACTAATGCAAAGAATACTAGTGTCAGTAGCAGTAGAGGAAGAAAATATATTTGGTTTATTGACTTTAAGACTCTTTTTTTACTTTTATTAATGGAAAAAGCAATCAAAACTTTTCTAAAACGTATTACCAAACGAAGTGCTCAAGACCTTCCCATCTCCTATCAAAAGCTATTCAAAAAACCAAGGTGTGGTGATGCACACCTGTAATCCTAGCACTAGGAAGGGTGAGGCAAGAGGATCACTACAGGTTTAAGGCCAGCCTGGGCTACACAGTGAGTTTAAGGCCAGGTTACACTACAAAGTGAGACTGTCTCAAAAGAACAAAAACAATAAAAGTTACTTAAAAAATTAAAGCAAAATAATTGCCCCTTTTTTGGTGGGGTGGGGCAGTGTTGGGATGGAATCCAGGGCCCTCACCTGGTAGGCAACTATTCTACCAGCTCCAAAATAATCACTCTCTAAACAAATATTTCAAAAGACAACAAAAAGGACAAATATGGATCTCAGAGAACATATAACAGTCATTCTTTGATGTACACTGGTCAAACACTAAGGGCTGGAGATATTAGCTCAGTGGCACAACACCTGCCTGGCAAGCACAAGGTCCTGAGCTCCATTTCTGACACCCTAAAAACCCAACAAAAACCACTCTAGATCTGAAGTAACTAAATAATGTGATATATTTATATAATCATACACATTTGTTTCTTTTAGCTCATTTTGTTATCAACGCTAACAACTTAAGCATTGATGTAACATGTAATCTTCAATCTTCCCCTTACCTCGGGAATGAGGAGGGTTAGCTTCTTCAGCCAATCTTGTAAATGATCACTATCGGCAAGGCTGGATTTCACTGAAGAACAGCAATGAGCCCAACTCACCAAGAGCCACATTGAGTAATGTGAAACTTGAAAAAAGTGAGAGAGAAAAGTATGACTATAAAGGTTGATGGTAAAAAAACATACAGTGCTCATTAATAGAGATGTAAGATTCAACTATATTAACATCTTTATTAAAAATTAGCTGAGTAGAACTCTTACCTTCATGTCTAGACCTGTGATCAGACTGAGCTTTCAAAACTCTGTGAAGAAAACACATCCCATCACCACGCATTAAACTCAGTAATGAATTAAAAACAATTACCATATATGCTATGAAGTATGGAACTTCATAACAGATAAATATTTTTTTAAAATTACATATTTAGGGGCTGGGGGTATAGCTCAGTGGCATAAGCGCTTGCTTGGCAAGCACAAGGTCCTGAGTTCGATCCCCGGTACCGGAAAAAAAAAAAATTACGTATTTATTTGTTCTACCATCTTTTAGTATCTATTTTAAAAGTCTCTGGTAAGGAATACACAGAAAAATGGAGAGTAAAATGGTAAGTTTGCACAGCTGGGGTTCTAGTGAGTTGTGGTCAGGGGGTATTAAATTTCAGAAAAGAGGAATAAATTTTGAGATCTTCTGCACAGCAGAGTAATTATACCCAATAAAAATGTATTGAGCTGGATGTTGAACTAAATGGTACAGCTCTTTTCTATCATGTACCAAGATCTCAGTACTACAAAACTATGAGTACACAAAACAGTACTGTGTATTTCAAAACAAAAGATGGCTTTAAATATAATAAGTGAATACAACACTGAATGAAATACATGAGCCCTCAAAAAGGCTCATGATCTCAATTATAAAGACAAATTCTGTAATAATACATTATCTAAACTCTTTTAAAGCCAGGCATAGTGTACACGTCCATAATCCCAGAACTTGGGAGGATGCGCCAAGAGGAATGCCATCAGCTCAAAGTCAGCCTAGAGTACACAATGAATTCAAGGCCAGCCTGAAAGACACTGTCCCAAAGAACCACAATCGATCAATAAACAAAACTCTTAAAAAAATAAACAACAAGCTGGGAGTAGAGATGCACATTTGTAATCTCAGCACTCAAAATGGCTGAGGCAGGAACGTTGCTGGGAGTTCAAGATCAGCCTGGGCTACATAGTGAGTCCAAAGCTATTTTGAACTATATAGCAAGACCTTGTCTCAAATGAATACAGGAATAAATGAATAAACAAATGAATAAATAAATTCAAGTACAGTGGCCTGTATCCCCAGCTACTCAGAAGGCTGAGACAGGAGGATTCAAAGTTTGAGGTCAGCCTGCCAACACAGTGAGACAGTGTAATGATATGATATGATGTAACAAAACATAGAATAAAAATAAAATAAAAATAAAATAAAAACCTGGAGGCTGAGACAGAAAGATTGCTATGAGTTCAAGACCAGTCTGGCTACATAGTGAGTTCAAGGCCAGCCTGAACTACATATGGAAACCTCCAACATCACAAAAAGCAAAGACATGTTGACATAATATTCCCTGCCTACATTTTTATTGCCAATTTCTATCAGGAACAGTTAAATTAAAATTATCAGAAAAGTTATTTTAAAAATACAACTTTTTTTTTCCCCCTTTGGGTCTTTTTGAGACAAGGTCTCACTATGCAGCTCAGGCTGGCCTTGAGCTCACTTTGTAGTCCAGGCTGGCCTCGAACTCACCACGATCCTCCTGCCTCAGACTCCTGAGTGCTGGGATTATAGGTGTGCACCACTCCATGCCCAGCTTAAATAATGTTTTCTTCATGATGCTGTTAGTAACTTTAACAGGAAATTTATGACCACATTTTTAAAAAATAAAATCTTAAAAAATTTTTGTTTTAACAAAAACAAAATACATGGATTGTTTTAATTAAAAAAATAAAAAATTGTTTAAAAAGAAGCAGTTGGTCATAGTAGCCCATGCCTTTAATCCCAGCTACTTGAGAGACTGAGGGAGGAGAACACAGGTCTCAGGCCAGCCTGGCCAACACATCAGACATTACTGTCCCGCCCCATGATTTCTTCAGTAACACTTGAAAAAAAAAAGCAAGCAAGCACTCATCTCCAGCTTTCCTGTTGTGCAGCAATTAATAAAATACTTCTCAAAATTGCGAAACTAAGACTCACCCACTTTATTAAAGATAATAACTGGCTAGTATTTACCAATCATTTGACCACATATCATATTTTTACCATATTGATACAATATTCATTATTTTATCAAGTGTAACACACCTATCTACCTTTTAATTTTAATGTTTATCTAACCATTAAAATTTTTTGTTTGTGAGACAAGATCTTGCTGTGTAGCCAGGCTGGCCTAGAACGCACTATATATCCAAGGCTGGCTTTGAACTCTGGGTGAGCCATTTGCCTTGGCCTCCTGAGTACTAAGTATTACAGGCCTATGCCATCACACCCAGGTAAGAAAGTTTAAAGAAAAGGAAGATGTTTATTCTATTGCACTCGAGAGGAAAACTTGTCATCTGGTTTTTTTGATAAAGGTTTCACCTGACACATATGAGTACATTATCTTTACCATTTGGATCTCTGTCTCTACAGGTTGAAGTGATTATGGTAATTATGCCTTTTTTTGGTAATACAACAAAGGTATAGAGATAAAAATTTGAAAAAGCAAAACTTAAAATGTAAAATTGTTTTCCACTCTGGTTGCATTATGTGAAAGCCTATGTAAAGACTGCAGCACAGCAACAGGACCTGAGAAGGCGCCAGGAGTAAGGGAAGGCAAAGAACACCCCTGAAGAAATTCTAATGAGTTAAGTTCCTTCCGGACCGTTTACATTGACTTTATTACTCATTTAGGTACAATAACGGGCAAGTTCAATCCAACACAGCAGTAATGGAATACCTGGAAATTAAATGGATATAATCTCACATAATTTATGTAACTATATATAGCATACAATGAGTTCCCCCCAAATTTTTTGTGCTGCTGGGAACTGAATCCAAGCCAAGACCTTCACAGTGAGTTATGTTTCCATCACCTCCATTCATTTATTCATTTGTCTTTTTGAGACAGGATCTCACTACTCAAGTTTAGGCTGGCCTTCAACTCACATACATAGCCCAGACTGGCCTCAAACTTGCAACGATCCTCCTGCCGTAGCCTCCTGAGTGCTGAGATTACAGGTATGTACCGCCATGCCCGGCTCCCACCTTTTTATTTTGAGGCAAGGTCTTGCTAAATCACTCAGGCTAGGAATGAATTTGCAATCTTCCTGCCTCAGCCTGGAGAGTGCTAAGGGTAGAAGAATGTCACTAGGTGTCACCATGCCCACCTTGGTCCAAATATGTTATTAGCAATTACTTTACTTAAGATTCTGTATTATTAAAATATATGAGAAACCCAAAATAGTTAAAATAAAAGGGATATTGCATGGTTAAACTACATTTTATAAATACATTTTTAGCTCTGTTCAAGAGCCTAGAAGCACAGATATGTCAGTAACAATTACTATAACAAAAACCTCAAGACTCTTTACCAATAAGCATTAGGGTTTTTTGAAGAAATGGCTCATTTCAGAACTAAGGCAGGGAAGCTACAAGATGGGCCTAGTGGATATTGTGGTGACATTAGAAGAATCCCAAACTTCCCCCACAATTCAAGCCTCAAATGATAGAGCTACTGGGCATGGTGGTACACACCTGTAATCCCAGCACTCAGGAAGTGGAAGCAGGAAAACTGTAGTGAGTTTGAAGCCACCTGTGATACACAGTGAGTTCAAAGCCAGCCTAAACTATACAGCAAGGCCCTGTCTCAAAACACAGTAGTAACAATAACAACAAACATGACAGTGCTGTGCCAAAAGGTCACTGGCACAAGCTTGAAGAGACATCTTTCAGCCAAAACTGGTATAATTTGAGCAAAGGAAAAATAACCCTAATGAACTATAACATACTGAATGAGGAAAAATAGTGATCTTAAATTACTAATGAACTTCTGAGTAAATAAAAGGAAAAAAAGCTTTTCTAATAATGGAATGTCAACCAACAAAAATGTTGAAATTTTGCAAAATTCATTCATTCATTCATCCCTTCATTCATGGTACCAGGACTCAAACAGGACGTTCCACTTGCTAGGCAGGCGCTGTGCCACTGAGCTACATCCTAGGCCCTATATTCATATGTATAGGGGGCACAAGTCGTTAGTGAAACCTGAAACCAATGAATCCAAGTTTTATGGAAAGTAGAAAATTTTTACAGTTTCAAAATGTCTTCCCATACACTGCGAATTAATGAACAAAGGAGGACTCATAAACATGCTAACAGACAAACTGGTAGAAATCACATTAACTGATCAGAAGTAATATAATCAATAACAGGACAAATAATACATCACCAAGATGTGCTGGGAAAGATACAACTTATGGAATATTACTGCTAGAAATGCACAATCTAAATTGTGGAAAACACAAAAAGGAAAAAAATTGGCTTGTAGTACTAAAAAAATGTCAGTATCATGAGACCAAGGTTGAGAAACTGTCTCTGACTGAAAGCCAAGGAAGAGCCAGTTGTGGTGGCCCACGCCTGTGATCAGAGCTCTTGAGAGGGGAGCTCTTGAGAGGCTGAGTCAGGAGGGTCACCTCGGGTTTCAAGCCAGCCTGGGCTAAGCAGGCAGTTTAAGGCCAGTGCGCACTACGAAGCAAGACTGTTTCAAAAAAGAAAGAAAACAAGCCAAGAAAAATATGTGATGAAAACACAGGGTCCTGGAGTGGGGAAAATGCTGTTACAATGAATAATGAGACAATCTGAATATGGACCAGATATTTGATGATGTATCAACATTAAATTTTGTAAATGTGAAAAATTCTAGTTATTAACAAAATGCCCTTAATTTTAAGAAATAGACATCAAAAGTATTTATAGGTAAAAAGTCATGCTGTCTACAATACTCTCAGATTCAGAAAAAACATGTAAACATAAAGAAACCATGTGCTTGGGGTGGAAATATAGTTCAGTGCACAGCGCCTGCCTGGCAAGTGCAAGGTCCTGAGTTTGATTACCAGTACCCACACACACACACACACACACAAAAGAAACCACGTGCTAATAACTACATGACAAAACTTGGCAAAGTGTTGGTAATATATGTAACTCTACATTAAAGATTATGACAGTTCAACTAACAAATCCTAATAAACGTTCTGCTACATTGTAAATTTTCAAATTAAAAATTTAAAACACTATATTATCATTAAAAACATACACATAAACAAAACTTAAGAAAATGTGTACCTGGGAGCCAGATTATCATATGTATAAGCAACAGACATAAGTCGCTGAATCAAACTGGTTCCTTGGACAAGAACAAGAAAGACCTTCAAAACAAAAACATTTTTAAAAATTTTAAATCACAGCAAAACAAAAGATGTATTTAAAAGCCAAAATGCTAAGTTACTTGATTTTTTTCTTACACTATAAAGAATGTCCTGACAGTTTGAAAATACTGTAAAAAGTATTAAAAATGAGAAAACTAGAATTTTAAAACCACAATGAAAAGCATGAACTTTAAAATGAACACATTGAAAAGTTACAAATAGAGGCCAAAATACTTTTTGCATTTGGTCCATGGATTCTCCAATGTCACTGAACCTGGAGCTATTATTCCAGGAGAGCAGTTACAGCTCAATGCAGCTCACGTGTACACAATATGCTCTGCTGAACGAGCAAACAAGGGAGCAGCAACTAAACCTGCCCCGGTACAATCAAGAAAGTGTCCAGAAAAGCTGATGTTTAGAAGAGAATCTGAAAGCATCTTAAAAGATTGCAAGGGAGGCCAATGGAGCAATGCATGACAGTAACTTCTCAATCAGTGTTCTTCACTGCTATCTGAAGTAATACCAAAATTAGATAACCTGGCCTTCAGAATTAATGTAACAAAAATTTTTATTTCTAAAGGGATTTAATATACACAGAGTTATAATTACTTTGGTGAATAAAATAATGGAAAGAATATACAATACAATATACATATTTTCTGTTTTTTCTTGTTACATTAGTTGTCAGGACAGCCTTCAATGTATGGCAGTCTTCCCTCCTCGGCCTCCCAAGTGCTGGGATTACAGGTGTGCCGTAACACTTTCTTTTCCTGTAATTTTTTTTTGAGATGATATTGCTACGTACTACAGGCTAGCTTTGAACTCACTATGTAGCTCAGGCTGGCCTCGAAATCATGGTGATCCTCCTGCCTCAGCCTCCCTAGTGCTGGGATTACAGGCGTGCGCCACAACATCCAGCTAGTATATTTTCTAAACTACAAAAATGGAATCTGCATGAAACAAAGCTCTGATCAAATATCAGGTAAAGATGTGAAGATATTGCCCTTTAACAACTGAACCTTCCTCAATTTATTTTCAATGTGCATACAGATACACATATTTTAAAAACGACTTCTAAATTCCATACATTATATATATTTATAGCATGCAATCTTCAAAGGACATTACTCATAAATACTAATGAGCATTCAATTTCTTAAGTGAGCTGAAATGGATCTAAATCAATTTGATCCTTTATACTATAACCTGGGAGGTTTATTAAAACAAAAATACCTGCAACATTATAGAAAGGCAAGTCACTAACAGTTCATAATATACAATACCTTGGAATGCATTTAGATTGCACAGTGCAATATAGTTTAATTTCATTAAATATAAATTATCTACAGTACTGGCAGAGGCCATTTTTCCCATTTAAACCCTAACTGCAAAGCGGAAACACAGTACACTTCAGGTTTCCATCTGTATCAGTTACTTTCAATCTCATGTTCACTATCACAGTCCTCTATGAGATGGTAAAAATTCACTACTCTCATGTTTTTTGGGCAGATGAGGTGAGAGGCTGTTCTTAAAACATTACAGAATTTAAATCTTAAAAAACTCATCTTCATCTCTCCCCACTGCTCAATTCACTGACAGATTTTGGAAACACAAATCTAATCATATAAATAAAAGAATCCATAGTAAAAAAAATTCTTTTTTACTGTTCAATGTGCTGGTTATTATAATATTTTCATTTGGGTTTAAATTTTTTAAAATTTTTTCCCCCCGTTAGTTTTTTGAGACAGGGTCTCACTAGGCAGTTCATGCTGTCCTTGAATTCCCTATGTAGCCCAGGGCGCCTCAAATTCACAGTGATCCTCCTGCTCCAGTTTCCCCAGCGCTGGGATTACACACGTGCACCATCACGCCTGGCTCAAATCCACTTTTTCTCCGTTTTCTCTACACTGATAGGGCTGGTGCATTGCAAACCAAACCCACTCTCTGGTGGCTTCTTACTAGGTTCCACCATCCAGGACACTGGACACCCTGCTTCCTGGTTCTGCTGGCACTGTCATAGAAATAATCTTTCCAGAAGTAGCAGCTGAGTGTCAGCCACTGTTTTAGGCATTCCCATAGCAGTTTTTATCAAAATCCCTCTGAGAATCTGGCAGCATATAAGCAGAACCCCTTTCTCAGAGGCCTAAATTTTTAGTACTCTAACACACACACACACACACACACACATGCATGCATACACATATTAATTTCCTATTTTATTTAAACTTCCTACGTTGAAATACCTAGTATGGTTTCTGGTTTAAGCCTGACACACTCAGAGTGTAAATTGAAGAGTTCAAATAATGAATGTAATCTTATAGTTAGGTAACATTAAACGGTACATCATACCTTCATTTTGGATGATGTATTGAACAGCATTACTGTTTATCACTATTACCTCTTTAAACATGCTATCACTTCAACTATTAGAATATAACACAGCAATCTATAATAACTTTTCCAAGCATTAGTGTATTTCTTTTGAGAAACAAAAATACATGCTCTCAAAATGTAAGTGAAATTCATTGCTACAATTTTATGTTAACTTGTGTACATTACCTCTGTCAGTCGTGGTATATGAAGACCCTTGGCATGATCACCAGCAGCCTTTCTTGATTTGCCAGGCCAGGTTCTTTTCCTATGGCTTTCGGCTATGCCAGACCAGGCAAAGACATCATGATAAGCTAAATCCAAATCAGATGGATCTACTGCAAACTGGCATATTAACTTCAGCAAGCAAGCAAGACAGTCTAGTTGCCACTGTGAATAAGAAAAAAATTGTCATTTCCCTACTTTCATTAGTATAATACGGCCATGGCATTATTTTGAAATGAAAGCATCAAAAAATAAAAATAATTATAGATAGTATTTACTGTGTTACAGAAAGATTGCTGTTCAAATATCATGGTAACATCCCAATTTTATAAAGATGAGAAAATAAAAATCTGGATATTAAGAGGGTGTACTTAATGACATATTTAACAGATATATACAGGATTTGGGGAAAGATATACGCACGAAATGTACTATAATTTTAAAAACAAAACTAAACAAACAAAAAAAAAACCAACAGGGAGGGTGACATAGCTCAGCAGCATAGAGCCTGCCTGGCCAGCGCAAGGTTGAGTTGAATTCCCGGTAACAACAAAAACAAGTGCTATAATTCTAAATAACTAGTAAAAATGACAAGAATAAATTTACTCACTAATAAAGCAACTGAGAGACAAAGTATTATAAACTGCTTCTCAAGAATCACCATATATTGTCAATATTCTGAGGTCAAATTAATTCTTGATAATTTAAATAGAAATCTTACACTTTCTATACATTTAAAATAATAGTAGTATTTATTTGGCGAATAACTAAGTGTTCAGTACGAAAAATGAGTTCCAATTTATTTCAAGCACTACTTTCACTGTTCAAAATACTTTCTTTGTACAAGAAAAAAGCTGTGGAGCCTTCATTACAAATATCTGGCTTCTTACTCCCCTGAATTCAATGTCAAGTGGTACATCCATACTCACCCTATGGAAACAATATCTTCCAACAATAATATATTATTGCCAGGCATGGTGGCGCACACACCTGTAATCCCAGCAGTTTGGAGGCTGAGGCAGGAAGATCAGTGAGAGTTCAAGGACAGCGTGGGCTACAAAATGACTTCAAGGCCAATGTGAACTGCATAGTAAAACCCTATCTCAAAAAGATAAAAAAAAGCAAAAAACCCCAACAACAAAAACACTAACTGAGGACAGGAACCAAGGTAAGTATAAGAAAAAAAATTGTTTTTAACAAGTGGTGTTAGAAAAACTGGCTATCCAAATAAAGGGGTTAGGGGGCCTAAATCTTGTTTTATATACATATATATATAGAAGTTAAAATGCAACATGCAGCCAGGCATGGTAGGGCATGGTGGCTGAAGCAGGAAGACTGCTGCAAGTTCAAGGTCAGCATGGGCTACACAGTGAGTTTAGGGCCAGCCTGATTTACATGGCAGACTCTGTTGCAAAACAAAAAAGAACAGAAAAGAAAAAAAAAATCATGAAACTAAGTATCAAAGACAACTAGGCAGGTGGGGGGTACACCCGGTAATGCCAGCACTTGGTAGGCTGAGTTAGGAGGATCACTATGAGTTCAGGCCACTATATAGTGAGACCCTGTCTCTAAAAAGACAACTACAAAACATATATAAGAAAACAAAAATCTCTGTGACCTTGAAACAAACATTTGATAGATTGGACAGAATTTTACAAAAATTAAAAATTTCTGCCCTTAAAAGACACTGTCAATGAAACAGAAAAGCAAGCCACAGACTGTGTAAGTATTTCCCATACATACATCTGAGAAAAGAGCTATCCAAACTGCTAAAGGGAAAAGAAGTCTTACAACATTTTTGTGAGACAGGGTCTCCCTATGTAGATCTGGCTGGCCTCGAGTTCACCGTAATCCACCTGCCTCAGCCTTCCAAGTGCTGTGATTACAAGAGTGCACCACCATGCATAGCTTTATTATCCTTACATGAAGACAGACCAAATAAAAAAGAAAAACCAAACTAACAGATGATTCACTAAAAATAGACACATAGTCAATAAGCACAGGAAAAGATACTAAATATCACTAGTTCTCAAGGACAAACCAAAACCACTATAAGAAAACACTAAATACCCACTAGAATGGTTCAACTCCCATCAACCCAAGATAGAGACTCAACCCAGGGCTTCATGCCTGCTAAGCAAGTGCTTTACTACAGAGCCACACACCCAGGCCCCAAATGCCTTAAATTTTAAACACCAGACCATAGCAACTACTGATTAAAATGTGTGAAAATACATGTACACAAAAAGACTTACATAAGAATGTTTATACAGCTTTACTCATGATAGCCCCAAAGCGCAAAGAACTCAAATGTGTATGAATAAGCAAACTGAGCCGGGCATGATGCTGCACGGCTACAATGCCAGCACTCAGGATGCTGACGTAGGAGGATCACTCTGAGTTTGAGACCAGCCTCAGCTAGCAAGTGAATTCAAGGCCAGCCTGAACTATATAGCAAAACCCTGTCTAAAAAAAAAAGGAAAAAGGAGAAATAGTAATTATATTACTTAGCAATGAAAATATACTACCAATACACATTCATCAGTCACAAAATGCATATAAAAAGATACAGAAGAGTATATGTAGTACATTGAATCATATTAAATTCTATAAAATGAAATTTTATAGCAAGAGGAAGTAGATCAAGGGTTGCTATGGCAACCAGTCTAACAGGTTAATCTTGGAAACAGCCCAAATGTCCATCAACTGAGGAATGGAGAAAGATGTGCTTTAAAAAAACAAAAACTAGAGTACTACTCAGCCATAAAGAAAGATAAAGACACTTCTAGGTGAATAGATACACCCTGAAATCATACTTTTAAGTGAAATATATCAGACACATTTTAAATACTGCACTGCTTCTCTCTCATAAGAAAGAAACAAAGTATAAGTAAGTTCCAAAATGTACAACAGATACTGGGAAATGGGAAGAAAAATGTTCAAATGACAAGGGGAACAGGGAGGGGTGAAGTGGAAAGGGAAGAAGGGATGAGGAAGGAATAGAAGGAAAAAAAATGGAAACAAAGCTTTTTAAACAAGGAGTGGAGGCCGGGGATAAGCTCAGTGGCATAAGCACCTGTCTGGAGGACTTCCGGGAAGATGGTGACCGGGTAGGCAGCAGAGAGAGAACCTCCCAGAGGATTACCACCCAAACAATGAAATATAGCAATATGAAGACAGAAATGAGGACTTCCAGGAAGAAGACGACCAGCTGAGAGAGCGAGTGCGGAGGGAAGAATGGCTTCAGCTCCTGAACGCGACAGAGAACGCGCTACTGGGACAAACTGCGCCTAACCGGGCAGCGCTCCGGGATCCCGCTCAGAACCCCACCCCCGCAGCCAGCGCTGCGCGAACTGGAGCAACAGCGACCGGCCGGCGGGATTTCTGAGTCGGGGAAAATCTCCATCCAGGGAAAAACATCTGAACGGCACTCCTGTCTGCACGATCACAGGGTGAGTTAAGTGCATGCTCTAACCGGTTTTTCCTGAATCGGGA